>JAUMHI010000063.1:18224929-18248119 GCA_032359435.1 Enteromius unitaeniatus
GAGAGGAACAGTCTGCTGCTGACCACTCACCACCTTTAAGATAGTGAGCTTTTCTTATTCAAAGAAGCTGCTGCTTATTCAAACAGGAGTTTTAAGCAGTGAAGGGTAGGGCTGTTTCTTTGATCATGAAAAATCATTTAAAGTCGAGTCCAGCCAAGTCTCAACTCCCCAAGTCCAAGTCATTTTCTTTATTAAGTCAAGCATTTTCCTAAACTTGCACCTCAACTGAAGTAGTGTGACTCAAGTTGCCCAAATGCGTGACACAAACTGAAAAACTATATGCAGACGGTGGTCTCGAGTTTGCTTGCAACGGAACTGTGGTGCGATTTGCTATCTTGTTCAGAAAATAAAACTTAGTTCAGGAACAGTCACAATCAGGTCGTGGCTAGTGTGAAAACCACTGACTAACACCCAGTTACAAAAATAAAACTACACTTACTGCAGTGTCTGATGTCCTGGACTGGCTTTCTGTGGAAAAGAAGAAACAGCATTGAGATATATTTATAAATAATTGATTTTATTTGTGAAGTGAATCATGTGGTGTGGTTTTAAGCCGTGTAGGCGGGGGAATTATGTTAATGTTTCGGTGGTAGAAAATAAGGAAATGAGTGGAAATCTCCAAAGAGGGGCTCATGTGGTCATGCAGGTAAAGTAATGCAAAGCTCTTGAGTAGTTAAAGAGCTAAATTGTACTACATGCAATCTGTAAGCTTACCATCACTATTACTAGTGCTTAGAATGATCTGAACAAACACCAAACGCTACGTATTTACCAGACACACCACTTTACAATTACCCAGAATACTCCTGCAACATTACTGCACAGACTCTGATGAGCTTCAGTGGCTTTGAGCTTTTGCCCAAAATACATGTGTTACCAGGAAGGAAGCAAATGTGTGTGCACTGAGGGCTTACTTCGCTTCGGAGGTGCATTTCAAACCCTCCCAACCGCAGTAAGGGTCTCGAGATAATCTGCAGTCGTCGCACTCATCTCCGTACACATGACACGTCTGTAGATCAATCTGAATGACCTCTTTACTGGAACTCACATACAGACGCCGCTGACAAATCAAACACAGCATAATGAGCTGATGACAGATCAATCACAGATTTAGTGCTCTAATAAAAACTTAACTCTATATGAAAGTAAAACTGAACGATTGTAGATTGCTCTGTGATATACCCTGAACTCGTTGTTAATACAGTTATGATCATTTACACACTGAATAACATAAGAAGCTTTTATTCAAAGCATTTAAAATAATCCTTTCATCAGATCATGCTTTGCCTGGGAACTGAATCCATGAACTTTGCATTGCTAGTGGCATGCTCTACTGGCATTATTAGTTTATAAAATTAGATTTTTGGATTTTCACTTTAATATGTAATCAGATGTTCTATTTTATTTATTTATTGTTTTTTGGGTCAAGTTTTTGTTAAATCGTAGTACTCAAAAAGCATGCCTATTTAATAACAACCAGTAAATTGATACAATTTAACAAGAAGTGGCTAAAAGTTGAACAAAAATTACATTTTTAGGACCCTACGAAATATGTTTTATTTTTCCACAAATTTCATTATATTTTTACCAAATTCTGCGTCTTCCGTTTTCATTTTTCTGGATTCTGTTTTAATCAGAAAGCATGTCTAATTAATTGAATTCATATTAATTATTTATTTGTACAATAACAGAGGCCTGTGACATGTTGTTTTTCAGAAATTCTGGTATTCAAGTCAAGGTTAAAACATTAATTTAATTTATCCTTTAAGCAAATGAAAATTAAACAAAACCTTTACTTTTAAAGTTAAATTATTCAAACCAGTGGTTTTATTCCTCTAAAAATAAGCTTTGATATTCTTATTAGTGTAAGAAGTAGTATAGTAATATATTTCTGTCCCATTTTCTTCAAGTTGAACCAAACTTTTCACGATATTCCATGTTATTCAGTAAATTCCATGTTCATGACGAGCCGGGTGTTGGTTTGTGTCGTACCTCGGAAGCGTCCAGCAGCATGCTGGTGATGTTTGTCCCATGTTTAAATGGCAGATACTCCGCAATCACAAAAACAGGCTTTTCCAGCACTTTATGAACCCCTCCACTTTCTGTGAGAAAACATTACAAACAGGATATGAAGTGATCTGTGTGCTTAGGGAACTACCTAGTAAGTCATATATATTAACTAGCATCATTGTACTGTATGTAGCTTAGGATTTGAAACAACTCATGTTACACTCCTCATAGTTATCATTCATTCAGCATCAGTCATCATTTTTTTATCAATGATTCATTAGATTTGGTTGGTCTTGCATTTCCTGCAGCAGTTAGTCATCTAAATGAAACCAATAGGAGGATTTATAGTGGTTCATATCAAGATGAAACTCATCCCGTTTTACTTCTGTTACGAGAGAAACAGGATGTTTGCGAGAAGCACTTCATTGATTACAGTAACATTAACTGCTTTGTTAAAACAAAACTTTCATTATTTCTGTTCCATCAGCAGCTGCTGCCAGAAGTCTCTATTCAGCAGATTTCTAAACAAAACCCAATTATTAAATGAAACTAAATTCCCGTACCTAGAGACAGAAGCAGGACGTTGTGGCCTCGTACCCGGTCCACCTGTATGTGAGTGTAATGGCGGTGTGGGAACACCAGGGGGTCGTTTTGTGGCATCACCAAATCCTTCATCTCTGGACGGTCTTTCATAAAGGTCAGCACTTCCATGCTTAGAGAAGTACTGTCCGGCACACACTAAACAAACGAGAAGTGTTAGAACTAATGGGTAGGATTATAATTACTAGTGTTTGAGCTACAGACCTCAACAGTTAGTCTAGATGTGAAAAAGTCCTTCAGAGTCTCCATAGTGATGATTGTGTGATCAGACGCTGCTTCATTAATAAGGATTAGTTGTGCTTTCTGTGCTTCCACAGACTGACTGATTCAGAGTAGTTCATTTCTTCCCTCATAAAACATATTCAGCCAACCTAAGTGTTTTTATTACACTGTTCAATAGATGTAGTAATGCTTTTCGTCAGGGGTGGATGGAAAGAATGAATTCTTTCCGTGCCAAGAAAAATAATCTGCATCTGAGTAAATACTGATAGGTTTCTGATGTTAATTAGAATTACATATTAATTACATCATTCATCGTTCAGAATCCATTCGTGTTATTCTGTGCTCTTTTCTTTCTACATGTTATGTGAAGTGTTTTAATTTTAGTTTTATTATAGAATTATAATACCATGCATATTTTAACTTTTTTATATAAAGAAGAAATCAAATCTAATGTATAGGTCACATTTGAGGCTTAAAACATTTTTCAATTGTTAACATATAAAAATATATATTTGTACCATATAAAAGTATAGCATGCAGTTGCTTCATGATAGTAATCGCAATTACAATTTTGAGGGAATAACTGACAATTCAGATTTTTGTCATGTGCAGCCCTACTTTATAGTGACATTTAACATTTGACATCAAGCCGTTGTGTTTTGTTAAACAGTACATATCTCCCTATGTTTGCATAGCTTTATATAAAGAGCTGGGCGATAATATAGTTACATTTTGCAACCAAACAACAATCTATATTTTATATATAGTGGTGGTATAATGTTTTACCGTTCCAGGCCTGTGACTGAAAGGAACCTTGGAGTTGAAGTCAGAGGAACTGAAGATTCTGCTGATTTCAGTCATGCTATAAACGCACACAGAACTCATGTTCCTGTAAACAGACACAGAGCTTTACACTCGAGACACACTACAGCTGCACATTCTCTTTATTTCATCAGTATTTGTGGAACTGTGCCACATGAGAGTAGTCGTTTTTGCTGAATGTTAAAGCCTTTCACACCAAAAGTGGAAGATTTTAAGCCTGAAAGATAGATGGCTCAAACAAACCTTTTGGATGTGCTGCTGTCCTGGATTATTAATTGCATTAATAAGAATAAGATGCAAGAGAAAAAAGTTAAAACACTCTTGCTTTAATATGTTTATCTGAGGTCATTTATGAATTGGTTCACTGAAGGTCAGCAGAAACAACACATGGCAACCCAAGAGCTGTCAGTCAATACACATTAACCAAGTAACTGGTGTTACTAAATTTTTTTGCAAATCAAAAAGTTATACATTACTACTTACATCAAGTAATCTGATTATATAACTTGTCTTAGTTTTAATGCGTTACCGACTTACTCCCGATTTCTCTCAACATGGCAACCCAAGAGCTGTCAGTCAATAAACAGTAACAAGTAACTGGTGTTACTTATTTGAAAAAGTAACTCAGATATTTCCTTCGAATTTAAAAAGCAATGCACTACTTTACTAGTTACTTTAAAAAGTAATCTGATTATGTTACTTACCAATAGTTTCTGAAAAGCGCATAAATTTTGGTGTCGTCGTCTGTGTCTAGTGTGGCCACATCTACCATCCGAGTGAACTCAGACCCACAGGACAGACGGGTGTAAATCATGGACGTCCAGCTGCTCTGAAGCTGACTCTTAGATCCGCCTCTGTCGTTCTGAAACAGATTGAGCTGGGGTTAATTCTGCATGCATATTCAGTGCATAGGGATACGGTATATATAGTCATACGGACCACTTTTATGGTGCAAAAATCAGCATCAAGATTCAGCTAAACATCCTTTGTTCTTCCATGTAAGAAGGTTATACAGATTTGGACTGACACGAGGGAGGTCTTAGCAATGCATATTACTTACATATTATTTACTAAATATCTTCATGGAACATGTTCTTTACTTAATATCCTGATGATGTTTGGCATAAAAGTAAAATGTATCATTTTGACCCGTGCTGCTGATGACTGCTTCTGTGCACATTTATAAAAATGAAAATTTTTATAATTGCGGAAATTTACTTGAAAATATCTCAAATGCTACTTTTATTATAGAGCTTTAACAACATCTCAACTCACAGAACTTGACATGTGTCAATCAGAAGATGAGGTCATAATTATAGAAACATATAGCGGGAAATCTTTATTAAATACGCAGGTGTTACCATTAGCCCAGTGCTTTTCATATCTACTGAAGCAACACTTGTCATATTTAAGGAGGTCAAAGAGCTCAGAGGAAATTCAGGTGTTCACACTTACTGTGTGATGATGATAGATATATCAGATGATTTCCGACAAATAGACTGATAAAAAAAAAACTGTGCTTCAGTTCAGTATTCTCACGCCGTTCATTTTAATCATATCGTTTCTGTTTAATTTTTTTAATACATACTTAACCTTAACTGAAACTAAATATAACCAACTTTATATTATATAACTGTCAAGCCTTTTGACCTTTTCCACAGAAGAAAGTCATACAGGTTTGATGGAGAGTAAATAATGGGTGGAGTAACTTTATCAGATTAGGTAAAGTTAGGGCGCATCGTCAATTGTAATAGTATTTTGCACTAATTTCTAAACTATTCTTCTCACCATGCAGCTCTGAGAGACTTGTGGGATCCATTCCTCAGATTTGCCATCTTTACTTTTTTTTTTCTCTGTGAAGAAGCAATAAACTTTATCTCCGTGTGGTCCTTTACCAGCGATCAGCTTCAGGTATGATTGCTCTAAAGAAAAAAAAAACAGCACTGCTTAGAATCAAAATAGCATGGTTCTGACATGAACTGATTTAAATTAAACTCTCTCTGTGGCGATGAACCTCTTATGCGGTGAAACGTTGGTAGTATTGTTTAATTTCTCACCCGCTTGAATCGTCTGAGACCAAATTTTGTCATTTATGTTGTAGTTTATCCTGTATAAGCCCTGATCAGGCTTGGTGAAGTACAGCACATTACCTGAAAGACAAGACAACCATGTTGCATGTAATAAAAAGAAATTATTTAAATTTTTTACAACAATGAAAATGATGTCAGTACTTTAAACCGATAATACCCTAACTATCTCATAGCCGCACCCTGATAAACACCCTGACATCACGGAAAGAGTTAGCAACATACTGTGCTAACGTCTATTAAAGAGTGGAAGCAACAGCCAGGTTCCTGTTTCATAAACTAATAAGCAATTCTGTATTGTATTCAGCGAATACAGACGCACCAAACAAACCTACTCTAAAAAAAACTTCTCTCTGAATATCCTAAAGACACACTGAAAGCCATAAACTCTACTTATTGTACAGTATATGCACGTGATTCCCTTTTAGATGCAACATTTATGGGAGGAGAGCATTTAATTAAATTACTAACATTTGTGCCCAAGCAATTATTTAAGCATGTCTCAACCCATGATTGATTAAGGCAAAATGTTGCAGCAATGCTTTTGTTGCTCTTTTGGCCTTTTCAGAAGCTTTTAGCGTACAGACAGTAAGTCAGCACAGACAAACTGAATAATAAATAAATACCAATCCTGATAAACAACCGTTGTTTTGGATTATTACCATTCAGCTAGTCAACCCTAATGTTTAACCAAATGTGACGCTTAAGCACAAAACCAGTCATAAGGGTCAATATTTCGAAATTGAGAGTTATACATCATCTGACAGCTAATAAATCAGCTTTTTATTGATGTATCAAGAATATTGGGATGCAACTATTTCAAAATCTGAGGGTGAAATTTTTTCGAAAATCAATTTTCTGAATTAAGTTCTTAGCAATGCATATTAAGTTTAGATATATTTACAGTAGAAAATGTACTAAATATTTTCATGGGCCATGATCTTTACTTAATATCCTAATGAATTTTGGCCTAAAAGAAAAATGTATCATTTTGACCCATACAGTGTATTGTTGGCTATTGCTACAAATAAACCTGGGGTGCTCCAGACTCACGTATGATCTAGAGAAGTCAGCGTGGGTCAGTACAGATCTATATATAGAGAGAACGTCTAGTCCAGCAGAAACTGAAAGATTTGGTTCCTCATCAACAAAACACTGAGCTAAAAAAAAAAAAACACTTGTGAGTGTAAAATTTATTTCCAATCTGTCTGTAACTCGAGTTCAACCAAAAATGACCGTTGAAACCTTCTACTGTATACTGCAAGACTTTCCAGAAACCCAAAAAGAGAATATCCAGCTGGCTATTTATAACACAAGACTTTAATTCAGTCTACTCATGCAATGCTTCATAAGTGTACTAGTGATAAAATACTTTTTGGGAGCTTTACAGTCGTGGCATGGAACAGAGAAGCTTGGACATTCTGCTAAACATCTGCATTTGTGTTCTACATACACATGTTAAACATTAACATTCAGTTATATAGTATCAGCAATAAATGGTCTAATGCAAATGCGTTTTGAGCATCAGTGCAACACTTCCGCAGCTTCCTGAACCACTGCAAGAACAAACCATGCTGCAACACTATTTCATAATTAGAGTTTCACTTTACTCTATTTCTACAGCACATATTGCTTCAAAAACACCAAAGAATAGTGGCACGATATATTGAAATGACCTGCTGAGAGTCAAATAGTTGCATTTCTAATTGCATTGTATCTGTTTTGAGAAGAGCGGTGGAGAGGAAGGGAAAGTTGGAATGTTTAGTGAAAGCAGCATGTTCCAGACTCCCCAACATATTAAATAATAATGCTCCACTGTTCTCAGCTATGTGGTAAACAATATACTATTCATCTCTAGATGGGTGGTCACTCTTCAGATAACATTGGCTAGGGATGTGGATAATACTATAAATGTCAGATATTCAGTAAGAAATGAAGCAGCCATTACTCTAATTCATGTGTGGCATGCAGGCATTACAGTACTCTTGAAAATGTGCAATACTTACCAACCAGTAATGACGGCTCCTTAATATCTGGCTCATAATTTTCTAACATGAAGCAATCAATCAGAGAATAACTGGAGGTCTGGAACAAAACACTTCGCTCAGTTTCATACTTTGACATGAGATTTTAAAAAACGTATATTAAAAACAGGACGTACCAAGTTACAGCACTGTGTGTTTCCACCGTTCGATCTACAGATGAACAAGAACTGTCCATCAGCACCTTCCTGGAGCAGAGAGATCTTGTTTGGACAGTGCTGGGAAAACCAACAGTTAAACAGCTGTCAGTGACCTTTAATCAGACACAATCTACCGCATACAACACTGTTTATATCCATGCTCATATATGCATAGTAAAAGGTGTGTTCTGTGTAAACACACAGAACTTTATGCTGTCCAAAGACCCACACTTGCAGTCTGTCCCAGGTCTTCAAAATGCCAAAATGCTAAATAAATTTAAATGCAAATCCCTGACAGTGCTGTTTTTTGCTCTCAGTTAAACAAACCGCGTACAGAAAATATATTCTACATGCCCTATTTCAGAAATCAACTTCAACAGTCATGTTGACTGTTCATGGAAGTGTTTAAGCTATCTGTGAGTTTATTTGATTTGGACTTATTCTCATTTTCTTGTTCTAGTCCACACACACCCATACACCAAAACAACTGTCAGCACTTACAGGCTTAACATTCATTATATATTAATGGAAACATCGTGGAGAAAATAAATAAAGCATCAAGAAAACTTTAAACTGCATCTTCGTGACTCTGCCCAGACATCTGTGGTGAGCTAGTCCTTATCTTTATAAAATGAGGCTCTACAAGTTTCCCACAGGTATTATGGTATAATCTAGGGTTTTAGTGCTTTAACATTTAGAAACTTAAACATTATTATGATTTTTAACTCTCATAACAACTGGAAAACTCAGGATTACACTGTGATGATATTACAAGGATTTTTACAATTTTTGTAAACATGGTCTTCTTGTTCAGGGTTATAGTAGACTAGTAAACTAGTAAAACAGGTTATTAAACCCATCCCTATTGTATTATCACACTAAACAGTCAGAACACCTGATCCTGTGAAACACATGAGGGTCACAGGTGCTGCAAAAACACCTTTAATACTTACAGAGCTGTCTGCATCTTGGCTTTCGTTGTTACACAGATACACGTTCACCTGAACAAGGATCGAAACAGTGCAGCAAACATTACAAACAGAACAATGATGCTGTGCAAATAAGGAAAGAAAAACGTGACATATGTGAAACGTGAAAAAGTGTTTTAAATGTTTAGCAAAGCAAAAGGTTCTTGCATAACCGTTAAAAGTAAAATAACATCTTTCTCTTGGCAGGGATCTACTGTACATACGTGATCAATACGACCGTACCTGATGAGGTCCGAAATCTTGTGGGGGGCGGATAGAATAAAGCACTTTCTCTCCTGCGGCCCATAATGTTTTGTTACCAGTGCTAACGAGCTTCACTAAACTAATATTCTTGTCTTCAAAAATCAACCTGGTTATACCTGAAACAGAGAAGTTATAAAGTTGAAGAGACAGCTGTGAGTCTGAGATAAGAGAACAGGAAATAAAGATAGAGTTCTGGTAAAATACATGAGAAAATGAAGTGAGAGTCTGACATGAAGATGTGAGGACTTATTTAACTTGTGTATTGTGACTATAAAATAAAGCAAAGAGTTAAACAGTAGACTGTCCGGGTAGGTTTAGGTTTAGTAGAATGAGTTTCTTATAGTCAGTATGTAATGTGTTGTAAATAAAGTGTTAGAAGATATCAAGCAGACAGTGTAGCTACTAATACTCTCATGACTGCATGGAGTTACTGTTAGAAGAATGTCTAAAGTGGACTATGGAAATAAAGTGTTACCGATTTTATCTTGAGTTTACATTAAAACGTTACTATTTTGTACTACAGAGTTAATCACTTTTGGATCTAATTTATCTATTTATTTCAACAAACCAAGATCTATCTTTAACGGTAAAGTTGAGGATAAAACCTATGAAATCTTGTTAACGTAACTTACCCTGGTTCACCGTCACTCGAGGATGTAGATTTGATGAAGTAACATATGAAATACTCATCAACAGCACACAAAGCGTCCAGTCCATCTCAGCTCGAGAGTTCTGACCGATGCGGATCCTGAATCTGACAAACTCAAGCGAGCTTCCTCAGACTCGTGTGTATTAAACAGGCGGGGCAATTGTTTCAGCAACTTACAGTATATTCGGTGGGAATGGTTCTTTAGTTCTGCATTATAAAACCGACTTCTTCAAACACAAAGTCAATTTAGAGAAGAGTGACGCTGTGATGCTGAACACGTGGTCAACTACTGACTGATCGCACTAGAGAAGATCGAGGCGTAGCACACATGCATCTAGGAAACATCTATTTGACGTCTGCATTTACATCTGCGAGACATATTATTTGTGACCCCGGACAACAAAACCAGACGTAAGATTTATACATGACCTGAAAGCTGAATAAATAAGCTTCCCGTTGATGGATGATTTGGATGATAGGGCAATATTTGACCGAGATACAACTATATGAAAGTCTGGAATCTGAGGGTACAGAAAAATCTAAATGCTGAGAAAATCACCTTTAAAGTTGTCGAAATGAAGATGTTATCAATGCATATTAATATATTTTCGGTAAGAAATTGACTCAATACTTTCATGGAACATGATCTTACTATCCTAAGGATTTTTGGCAAAAAAGAAAGATCAATAATTTTGACCATATATATATATATATATATATATATATGGTCAAGTACTATATATACTATATCTCCAGCTAGCAATAATAAAAAAATTTAAATAGTTCCCAACACCTCTAGAGGGCAGTGTAACTCAGTCTAAAGCAGTTTAAAACAATTAATCCATACTGTGTTAATCACATTATTATATTAATATTAAATAAATTAAACGACAGTAAGCGTGTTATGCATGTTTAATGTTTTTGGAAGTTTTGCACAAGCGTCATATATCTGTGTGTGAGTGTGTTAGTCACCAGTATTATATATAATATTAGTGACTAACACACATCAGAAACAAGAACTTTCTTTATTTTATTTATTTATTTTGAAGCTGGGTTTAATAAACCAACTGTGTCCGCTCCACGGTACGGTGTCATGTTTTTGTTTTTTTTCCTTCAGTACTACTCCATATATTCATAGCCTAATATATCTTGACCTAATAATTAGGTAATTACAAAACGTATCCTCTAAAATATATCCTCTTTTAATACATGTATACACTATAATACATATAATTCAGTAAATATAAGTATTGAAAACCCTTATATTTTTGTTCTGTGAAGTAATAAGCTATTATGATTATTTGAAGAGTTGTATAAATAGGGCCATCAGTGTATAGGCTTATACTAATGGCTTTAAATACAGCCAATTCTAAATCTATAAGACATAAGTAAATATTTGTGGAATTTTTGCAGGAGGCTATGCAGTTTCTCAAGCATTGTTTTCATAATGTAGGCAGAGAGAGTGCAGAAGTCTTTAGTAAGAGTGGAAAGTACTGTATGTTCATTTACTGTATGTGTAAAAAAACCAGGTTTTTTGATAGGGGACTTCAGCTCATCTACTTTTTTTTTGTTTCTCATTTGCCTTTTGACAATACCCCATAGATTCTCTGAGGTTTAGGTCTGGTGAGTCTGCTGGCCAGTCAAGCATACCAACACCATGGTCATTTAACCAACTTTTTGTGCCTTTGACAGTGTGGACAGGTGCCAAATGCTGTTGGAAAATGAAATCAGCATCTTTAAAGAGCTGCTCAGCTGAAGGAAGTATGAAGTGCTCCAAGATTTCTTGGTAAACAGGTGCAGTGACATTGGTTTTCAAAAAACACAATGGACCAACACCAGCAGATGTACCCCAAATCATCAGACTGTGGAAACTTAACACTGGATTTCTTGAGCTTCTCCACCCTTCCTCCAGACTCTAGGACCTTGGACCTAGAAGAACCCTGTGGACAGATCACCGGAACTAAATGCACACACACACTGGCTTGCTTTCTAGTGATTATCGTCATCTTGACTACAGAGACTGTCTCTGCATTTGGTAAATAAATAGTTTAATGTGTGTTTTGAGTTGATTAGCTGATTGGCATGTCATTTTGTTGAGATAAATTGATTCCTTTAATTGTGAGGATTTAGGCTCACAAAGACTTAAGCTGAGTCCCAAAGTGGAGTGCATGGACTTCAAAGGCCAGGCCTCCAAAGTGCACGAAGAACCCTACGAAGTGCTTGAGATGCTCTACCTTTGCCGGATTTTCTAATTGCGCCACCAGGTGTTCCCGATTACCGTTTCTGTCGCACAGCAACGGAGAGCTGCCCACCTGACAGGATAGGAGGAGCCAGAGTTGCTCACTTTTGTTTTTATGTTTTATGTCAATAATGGAAGAGACGGTGAGTTACCTCAGGCCAAGACCAAGGCTAGGTAAATTACACTTATTTGCTGCGTCCTCAATCGCCAGATCGATTACAACTTTAAATACAGGTATTGACTTGGACCTTGTTTGAATGTAATGATAATGATAAAAAAACAATGAATAAATAACTAGGGTATTGTACAGCTGACCAGTGCTCTGTGTGACCCATCCGAGTCCTTCAGATGCAGCCTTCATGATATATTTAGCATTTGTTAACATTCTGACAAAATGTTGTTGTTTTCATTTTCAAAAATGAGCTTAGAGGAAGAACATTCATTAGGTATTCTCCTACAAATACAAAGTTCCATGTTTTCTTTTTATTCTCACAGGACAGCAACAGGTTTAAATTATTTAACATTTAGCTTTTTTATTTTTGCCTGAACTTTCCCTACAGCTAAGTTTTTAAGTATGACTAGTTTTTTCCCCTAATGTGGTATTGTTAATAAAATTAGTAAAAAAGTATCTCAATATTTCAGTTCCATTTAGTTTATCACAGCTCTAAACAATTTCTCTTTCTCTTTTCTTCCCCACATCAGAGCAGACTGCTGTACTCCAGGATCCAGCTGAATCTGTCAGCGCCCGACTGGTTTTAATGGTTTTGGGCTGAGCAGGGAGCCCTGATGGTCCTGCAGGATCTTATGAGAACTGAATGAACATGGTGATGGGGTGTCCAGTCTAGTTTCTCTTCTGTCTGGTCAGTGATGAATCATACAGAGGGGTCTCCAGAGTATTTGACACGCCCCACATACTGTCCACTGCATTGTCCTCTGAGTCTCTGAGGAGGTGCTTGCCAGTCACCAAGAGATCCACCTCCCAAAGACATCAGAACACCTAGAGAATGGACTTATCAACGACATTTTAATTTGAGATGCACCTGTATATAATAAATCAGTAAGTGGACTAAACATGATAAAAACTAACAAGGACATTTAACATGGGACTCAGACTTTGATTAAAATTGAAAATAGCTGACTGAATTAACTCTAAAGCAAACTCAGCTGCACAGCTCAGCACTGCCACAAAGAGCCATCCTTCAGCTGCAGAATTAATAGAACAAGCTTGCAATTTCATGCCAGAGAGAGAGAGAGAGAGCTACTATCTAGTGTGCTTTTATTATTTAGAGGTGTGTCACAAACGACTCAGATTAAGCATCCAAAAACCTGTGGACAGTGACATTGTTATGAAGGCTCCTTTAAGAGAGCGGCGCATCTCTTTCCTACCTCGCTTCCCCAAATCGATGGCATCAAGGACCCCCTTTTCTTCTCCTTGATCCTCAAAAATGGCCTATATTTCCGACTCAGGAGACTGGTGATGATCCAGCTGAGTTGTGGAAGTCCACCTTTTGTGGAGTTGTTAACTCGTCGACCCCGCCTGACCACCAGGATCGATGGAGTAACCCTACCTGGATGGACTTTCTGGATACCACTGTCCAAGAGCTACATGGTGACTCAGATTCAGAGACTGTCCCCGAAGCCACATATTATCAAAGAGCAGAAGTCCATATCCTTAAACGGGTCCAACTGGAATCGTTCCCTGAAGATTACCATCTGTTGGAATCCGGGAAGGCCGTGAAACCTAGTAGCCATCTAGTGACCTTGGCCCCAGAGATAGATCCTTCTGAAGGCTTGATTAGAGTGGGCGGTCGTTTGAGGAGAGTGGCTGACTTTACAGATTCTGTTGTCCATTCTGTAGTGCTAGAGTCTAAGCATCCAGTTACTCGTTTAATAATTCACCATTATGAGAACCAGCTGCATCATCCCGGATCGGAACGGTTGTTTGCAGAGATACGAAGACATTATTGGATCCTGCACGGTCGTGAGGCTGTTCGGCGGTTTCAGCATACCTGCCTGGAATGTCGCCGGTGGAGAGGGAAGCCTTCTGTGCCTCAGATGTCTGATCTACCCTCTGCTCGCCTTCAGCTTTACAAACCTGCCTTCCATTCATGTGGGATGGATTGCTTCGGTCCATTCCAAATTAAGATTGGTAGACGTACCGAGAAACGCTGTGGTATTGTCTTCAAGTGTCTAACTACACGAGCTGTACACTTAGACTTGCTCCCTAGTCTCAATACAGATTCCTTCCTTATGGCTCTACGAAGGTTCATCTCGAGGAGAGGCACTCCAGCGCAGTTGTGGTCAGACCAAGGGACCAACTTCCGTGGAGGTGAGCGGGAGTTGCGAGAAGCATATGCTGCCTTAGTTGCTGAACTGCAGAGCCATCTTGCACGCCAGAAGATCCACTTCTGTTTCAATCCCCCTGCAGCCCCTCACTTCGGCGGAATTTGGGAGAGAGAGGTGAGATCTGTCAAGTCAGCTTTGTACACCGTCTTAGGTTCCTAGTCGGTTCCTGAAGAGGTCCTGATGACAGTCCTGTTGGAAGTCGAGGTTCATCCCGTGTGTCTCTGCTCTTCTTCTTCTGTAAGGGTCTGATTGAGGCGTTTCTTCTGTTCATCTTCACCTGGATGCTCCTCCTCATCCTCATCAGTAAACGACACCTGGAAGGTAGGAGCTCACACACAAACACGGGTCGTTCCTGTTCCGCAGAACCTTTTCAACTCGCCTATTAAAAATGAATATGTGTAGTGAATTAAGGACGTAATTTGATGAAAGCTTATAATAGAGTTTCAGTGATCTGATCTGGTCAAGCTCAAACTCTCATCTTTATTTATTATAACTTATTTATACAAGGAAATGTGCAGGATGTTCATAAAGTCAGGCAGTGTCATTTAAGAAAAAAAGATGTGTGTCTGTGTGTATATATATATATATATATATATATATATATGGATTTAGAGTGATAAAGATGATGTCACCTCCTGAATGATGGTGATAACTAGATTTTATTACTTAATTTGCACACCTGTAGTTTAATCTGACACAGGAGCAAAAATATGCATTGAAAATGAATTAGGTTCTGAGTTCACATGGAATCGCTTATTTAATGGAATGCATCTTGATAAAATGCCAGGTACTCTTTTTAGATGTTGCTGCATCATTTGTGCAATATGATCAAGATGTTTGAAGCTCCAGGTTGGATAAAATGATAGTTTTCCTAGCTGGATTTCAGAAACGCATCACATTTATGGAAGTAAACATTAGTTGAAATTGCAGCGTTTTGTTTGATTTAATACTGGGCTTGGCTTTGAGAGATCAGACTTTTTATGGCCCATCTGGAAATTAATGTTGTGTTCAGCAGAAATGTAATGTGCAGACCTACCGGAAGTCAATGATACTTTGATAAACCTGCTGTATATACACTTCTGTGTAATCAGAGGAAATGGGAAGAGTCAATACAGAGCTATTTTTATATAGTTTTAACCATTATTGCATTGGGAGGGGGAAGTTAAATTAATATTGGGATATGCATATAGGCTACAAACTGTATCTATTTCTTGCTCTTTAATGCATTTACGCAATAATAATAGAATTTGACGTGCATATAATAGACAAAGAGTTGTTTGAGGGGTAGATGCGTATCATGCGCGAGAAAACTGCTTATTACTGTATATGCAAGCCTCTTTATCTGCCATTTATGTGCACTTTTTCATAAGACCGAGCTTAAATCTATTCTATGCGGAAATAACATAAATTTGCCGATTCTATTTATAATCTCGCCGTATTTGAGTGCATTGCTTCATTAATGCGAATAGTTTTGTCACGCATCGATTTCTCCGCAGCGATGCGCGTGCATGCATGGCGCGCGTTCGCATTGACTGATTTCTAGAGCCAGGTCTTGTCTGTGAACGCGCAGGGACTCGTGATCGGAGTTTAGTGTGTGAGCACTCAATAGAGAGCATGACCGCTGATCAGACATCACTAGTTAGTCAGCAAATGGAACTTGAAGGTAAGAAAAACATCTCTCTGTTTTTGTGCAAGATGTTTTCTTGATTGTTTAGCATACAATTGTTGTTTGGTTTATTGATAATCGTCAGGAAGACGGGCTTCATGTCATGCATGAGCTTTTATACTATGCAATACTATACTAAGACAAAAGCAGCAAGTCTGTGAGATGTTTAAAATAAATTCGTTTTTTATGTGCACAAATACGTGATGCACATATAATCATGAGGAGTGATGGGTTTTTATACTACATGCTTACAGGTCACTAAGACAAAAGCACTTACAGTATTTAAAGTCAAATTGGTTTTATTTTTACCAATATGTACATGAGAGATTTAACACAGTAGTACAGGAGACACAGCTGGCATGTGACTTCATAGTTGACTGTTATTGATTGGATTAATTGAGTTATATGCATAAAGGTCATTATGAACTGTCAGTGTCAGTGGTTTGACATCAGCTCGGCTCTGCTTCTGATCACTGATGATGCCCGTGTCGCTGATTAGAACCCAGGGTCATTTCCTCTGCTCCTTAATGTGATCAGGAATGAAGAGTTGCATTCGGACAGAAAGAAGAGCAGTAAACAAGCCCTTGGTTTAACAGTTTTCACAGGGAAATTATAGGTATTTCTTATTGCTCTAGTATACTCTAGAGGTGGGCGGCCAAACTGCTGTGAGTCATTTAAATTAGTGATGAGTTTAATCAAATCGTGCTGCAGTATTTTCAGACACGTGCCGTGATATTTACAGTGTTAGAGACTAGTTACTGTACATGTGACGGAATTACAAAATGTAATAAATGTAACTGTAATCTGTTACAACTGCTGAGAAATAATGTGTACAGTCATTTATGAAACCGTTAAGGGGACTGCATCTGAATATTTTCTAACCCTAATTCCATTAACATCTCTAAAATATGAGATATCAGTGTTTCGGAAGTTTTGTTTTTTTTCCCCCAAAGCATTATTAGATGCCAGTGCTTCCTGTCATAGCAAAGATTACAACAAAATCAAATCAAAAAAAGTAATCAATTGTAAAGTAATTCAAACAGTTGCACTACTTATTACATTTTATAGGGTAACTTGTAATATGTAACCTATTACATTTCCAAAGTAATGATTGTAAACCATTACCTTTCCTAACACTGATTGTAAATATATTTAACTGTGGCTTTAGAAATTATTATTATTTCTGCTTTTAACAGACATTTTTATGCGAAGCGACTTACATTGCATCCAAATAATTGGTGACCCTAAACCACACCACCAGTTATAAGGGTCAATAAATGAAGACATCTGAAGAAACCTTTTCATTGATGTCTGGTTTGTTATGATAGGACTATATTTAATTGAGATTAAATCTAAATAAAAAAAAAAAAACTTTAAAATTGTCCAAATGAAGTTCTTAGCAATGCATAAAAGAAGTTTTAATATATTTACAGTATAAAATTTGCAAAATGTCTTCAAGTAACATGATATTTTATCCTAATGATTTTTGTCATTAAAGAAAAATGTTTACTTTTGACACACACATTGTACTGTTAACTATTGCTACAAATCTACCTGTGCTGCTAGTTTTATGGTCCAGGGTCACATTTATCATTTCATGTAATCCCTGGTAATTTAAATCATGACGCTGGTGTTTAATTTTAATTAATTTAATTTATTAAATGATCATCTTTAAATTAATTGTGTGTGTTTGTTGGTTTATTTCTCTAGTGCATCTCCAAATCTTATTGGCTGTTGGCCTGGCCGTTCTCTGTTTCTGCCTGGTGATTGGCTGCATCGTCTGCTGCTGGCATCAGAAGCCCCGCCCCCTGGAGGAAAAAGAGGCGGGGCTTTCCTTACCCCCTCTACCTGCAGATAATGTGACGGTGACTCTAAGCCCCTCCCCTTCTATCAACACTCTGCCAATCAAACAGCAGTACGAAGAGCTGGACGGAGACGTTCTGGACTATCCCTCACTGAACAGCAGCTCGACTCCCTCAGAAGATGATCTTTCTTTACCATCTCATCCTACGAAGTCTCGTTTCACTCTACGGCGGCTCAGCTCCCCTGCTGTTCCCTACAAAGCCTCCAAACCTGTCCGTAGTCGCTCCTCGCTGCCAAGCATTCCTAAGCTCAGCCTGGTTGGGAAGTCGCGCCGGGCGATTGATCGTAAAAGCAGTGATAATGTTTCGGAAAGCAGCAAGCTCAGCGCCGAGAGTGGCCGATATTACGGCTCTGGCTCTCGCAAGACCACACCCTCTCTTCACTTCACGTTTCTTTACTCTCCTACTGAAGGCAGACTCACCATCACCGTTCTGGGTCTGTACCGAGGCTCTAGGAAACTAAGTGGGACCACAGTGAAGGCCTGTCTGTCTCCGATATGCCTCGAACCGATTCTAGACGGCTCTAAGCGCAGGCACAGCCTCGGTCCGGAGGCTCCGGTGCAGGTCTTCCAGCTTCAGGTGAGGTCAGCCGAGGAGCTCCAGTCCTGTACCCTCAGACTGACCGTGTCCAGCAGGGATTTCTCTGGTCTGAGGGAGACGGCTTTAGGCGAACTCGAACTTCCATGTGCTGAAATCCATTGGGAACCCGACTGCACTGTCACCTTTAATCAGCAGCTTAAACCTGCGAGGAGAAGACTGAGGAAGGTATTGGAGGAGATTATGCCTGGTCTATCTCAAGTTTATTTGTATGCGACCTTGGACCACAAAATCAGTCATAAAGGTCAAATCTTGAGCTTAGTTATTCAATGAGATTTCCATTGATGTATGGATTGTCAGGAATGGATAATATTTGGCTGAGATACAACTATTTGAAAATCTGGAATCTGAGGAAATTAACTAAGTATCTTCTCAGAACATGATCTTTACTTAATATCCTACTGATGTTTGGCATAAAAAGAAATGGATCATTTTGACCCATACTTGTAATGTTGGCTATTGCTACTGTAGTTGACTGGTTTTGTTACTCCAGGGACACACATAGCCCCTTTAAAAACAATGAGTAATGAGCAAGGTGCTGCATAGCCCAAACACCAGAAATATCAACTAAGGAAGTATATAGACTAAATTAATCTCTTAAGATTTGGGGACATTAAGTAACTTGGAAGATCTGGGAAGATTGGCAAAAAGAATAGAGAAGATCTGAAATGGAAATAAGGGCAAGACCATGAATACAAAAAGTAAAACCTTAAAATCAACAGGTAACCAGTGAAGCTACCACATGGGCAGCATTTTGTACCAACTGTAAACGTGATTGTGAAGGGTAGTTTATTAAAGCTGAGAAAACTTTTTAGTTTGTGAAGCTCCTTAAAAACTGCATCTGACTTCTTACAGTAGGTCGTTCTGAGAATACAAGAAGTGTGCACCTTGTTGCAAGGAGATCCGTGAGAAATTAAAACAAAGTTGACTGAAACAAACAAAACAAAAAAACATGCTTGAAAAATGCCTGTGCCCATCATGCACTATATGTGATTTTCTGCAAAAATCAATGAACTCTGACTGCCTGAAGTCTGCAAACGGACTGACATTTGGCAGCTAGCATTGATTCATTCAGCAAACTGAGCCAAAGTGTTTTCCAGCCTTTAATCAGACAGACATATCCAGTTGTCTCACATCAATAATGTCTTTGGTCCACAATCCTCTTTTTACATAGCTGTATATCTAAATGTTCTGATTGGATTTCAGTATGAGTCAACTGGTTAAGAAAAAACAGAAGTGTTACATGACCTCATAGTTAGTATTTGATTACTGCTGAATCCAGTTTTGCAGTGAGGATGATGCCCAGAGGAGTTACCATTGACATCCACACAGTCAGTAGAGTACTGCTGCGACTTACATTGTAGTGAAGGTGTGCCTTTTACCAGTTCATGCATTCCCCGGGAATCACACTCCTGATATATAGTCACACTCTGCTATCTGAGCTGCAGGAATGCTGATTATAACTGTAGTAAGTGGTGTGAGATCTGGAGATCATCAGAACACAGACTCTACAGCGTTGTTCGACAGCGTGACGAGCGTGCTAACAAGTGTTGCATTACAGTGGCCTGGAGCCAGAGCCCTGCAGAGATGGACACGAGCCAGCACTGGTCAGAAACACAGCAGAGATGCGTCACAGAGCAGAGGAGGAACTAGAAAAAAACTAAATGTGGGCCTGACAAGAAACTCTGCAATAGTTTGAAGGGTAGTTTAAAGATTATAAGTCTTTGTTTTTTAAACTAAGCTAAAGGTCCGTTCACACCAAGCACAATAACAATATACATACAGTTCTTAAAATCATTCTTAATGATTCTTAATAATTTCTTAAAGAATATCAGCATCCCCACCACAACTATAACGATAAAGGACAGAGAAACAATATTGTTGGGAATCATTGTCGGAACGTTTTTTTCCAGCAGATGAACGATAGAAACATTGAAAACCAATCAGAATCAATCCGTGCTTGAGAATTTAAAGCGGCAGATGTGCTTAAGCTTATGATGAACAGATATGGTTCGCTGATGTGGACACAAATATAGTTATCATTATCGACCTTAAGATTTTGTAGATTTTGTAAGGCACTTTGGAGTTTTTTGTTTTAATGTGTTTAGGCCTTGTCAGGTGATTGTGTAGAAAGATAATTGGATGGATTAATTGATAGATGGATTGATAGTAAGGCTGCAACAAATTATTAGATGGATGGATAGACATTCAGATTAGATAGACAGATAAACATTCAGATTAGATAGATAGAAAAACAAGTTAGTTGTTCAGATTAGATAGATAGATAGATATTTAGATTAGATAGATAGATATTCAGATTAGATATTCAAATAGATAGATAGATAGACTTAAGACTTAAAAACAAAACAAAAAAATATTTAAAAAAATTAAATGTAATGTTGTAGTACTAAACTAATAGAAAGAAAAGGAGAATTTTTGTTTTGGTTATAAAGGAAGTTTTGTTTAATTTGCTGCTAAGAAGATTTGTGAAGTATAGCTCCATTGTTGTTCAAAGTAAAAGAAAAAAAAAA
Organism: Enteromius unitaeniatus; assembly: GCA_032359435.1. Classification (NCBI taxonomy): domain Eukaryota; kingdom Metazoa; phylum Chordata; class Actinopteri; order Cypriniformes; family Cyprinidae; genus Enteromius; species Enteromius unitaeniatus. The sequence goes on from JAUMHI010000063.1 coordinate 18,245,975, forward strand.
ACAAGATCATACTTTTATGTTATTTTTAATAAATAAAAATGTAAAAAAAAATTATTTTCTTTTCTTTTTTTTTTGCTGTATCGAAAACGTACCGAACCACGATTTTTGTGAACCGTTGTGAATCTATCTATTCTGAATAACTAATCTGTTTTTCTATCTATCTATCTATCTATCTGAATATCTAATCTGAATGTCTACCTATCTAATCTGAATATCTAATCTAAATGTCTATCTATCTATCTAATCTGAATAACTAATCTGAATGTCTATCTATCTGAATAAAGATAAACTAGATAAACATTCAGATTAGTTATCCAGATTAGATAGATATACATTCAGATTAGATAGATATCCAGATAGATATTCAGATATTCATATAGATAGGTATGAGTGGTTTGAATGTGGTGGATGTAGTTTTAAAACTCTTGGAACTGCAATTAAAGGTTTTGGTTTGCTGAAGTTTACTCAGTGTAAGGAATAGTCGTTACATAACAACTGCATCTCATTCCAGTAGATGCTGGTTTGATTGAGCGTGGGCTCAGAAAACACTTCAGTGCATTTGATGCTAATGCTCAGTTGTTATGCTCCTGTGTGTTTGTGTTTCCTCTGACAGTCTAATGCAATTACGAGGAAATGTTATTTGAGGAAAATGCTAGAAACATTAACACACAGACACATTCATGATCTGAAATTGTGACTAGTGTCTAGACGCCTGACAAATACCCTTCACTTCTCCTCCAGACAAAGTTCAAATCCTGTAGTAATTATAATTAATCTCTGTTCGTTTTTTGTTCAGAGTCAGAGTTCCCAGGATGCACTGGGGGACACCGGGGCTTCTGTTTGTCCAAAGCGGTTTCTGGGTCAGATCCTGATTCTGATGCAGTATCAGACACTGGCCCATCGCATGAAGGTGATGGTCAGGAAGGCTGAGAACCTACCTAAACTCACCAGGATTCCTGGCACTCCAGGTCTGTCTGTTTGTCTCTCTGTCTGTCTAGATGAACGTCTGTCTGTCTGGGTGAATGTCTGTTTGTCTGTATGTATGTCTATCTGAATGTCTGTCTCTATGTATGTATGTCTGTCTGAATGTCTTTCTGTCTGTCTGGATGAACGTCCGTCTGTTTGTCTATCTGGATGAATGTCCGTCTGTCTGGATGAACATCCGTACGTCCGTCTGTCTGGATGAATGTCTGTCTGGGTGAACTGTCTGTCTGGATGAATGGGTCTGGAAGAACGTCTGTCTGGAAGAACGTCTGACTGGATGAACGTCCGTCTGTCTGTCTGTCTGGATGAACTCTCAGTCTGGCTGTCTGGAAGAACGTCTGTCTGGATGAATGTCTGTCTGTCTGGATGAGCGTCTGTCTGTCTGTCTGGATGAACGTCTGTCTGTCTGGGTGAACTGTCTGTCTGGATGAATGTCTGTCTGGAAGAACTTCTGTCTTGAAGAAAGTCTGACTGGATGAACGTCTCTCTGCCTGGATGAACGTCTGTCTGTCTGGGTGAACTGTCTGTCTGGGTAAATGTCTGTCTGGATGAATGTCTGTCTGGATAAACGTCTGTCTGGATGAACGTCTGTCTGTCTGTCTGGATGAGCGTCTGACTGGATAAATGTCTGGATGAACGTCTGTCTGTCTGGATGATCTCTTGGTCTGTCTGGGTGAACTGTCTGTCTGGATGAATGTCTGGATGCACGTCTGTCTGTCTGCATGAACTATCTGTCTGGGTGAACGTCTGTCTGGATGAACTGTCTGTCTGGGTGGTCTGGCTGTCTGGATGAATGTCTGTCTGGGTGGTCTGGCTGTCTGGATGAATGTCTGTCTGTCTGGGTGAACTGTCTGTCTGGATGAATGTCTGTCTGGAAGAACTTCTGTCTGGATGAACTGTCTGTCTGGGTGAACGTCTGTCTCTCTGGATGAACTGTCTGGATGAATGTCTGTCTGTCTGTCTGGGTGAATGCCTGTCTGTCTCTCTGGATGAACTGTCTGGATGAATGTCTGTCTGTCTGTCTGGGTGAATGCCTGTCTGTCTTTCTGGGTGAATTGTCTGTCTGGATGAATGTCTGTCTGTCTGTCTGGATGAACGTCTGTCTGTCTGGGTAAATGTCTGTCTGGAAGAACATCTGTCTGGAAGAACGTCTGTCTGGAT
>JAUMHI010000063.1:18248219-18260240 GCA_032359435.1 Enteromius unitaeniatus
GAATGTCTTTCTGTCTGGATGAACGTCTGTGTTTGTCTGAACGTCTGTGTGTCTGTCTGGGTAAATGTCTGTCTGGATGAATGTCTGTCTGGATGAATGTCTTTCTGTCTGGATGAACGTCTGTGTTTGTCTGAACGTCTGTGTGTCTGTCTGGGTAAATGTCTGTCTGGAAGAACGTCGGTCTTGAAGAAAGTCTGACTCGATGAATGTTTCTCTGCCTGGATGAACGTCTTTCTGTCTGGATGAACGTCTGAATGAATGGATGAACGTCTGTCTGTCTGGATGAACATCTGTCTGTCTGTCTGTCTGTCTGTCTGGATGAACATCTGTCTGTCTGTCTGTCTGGGTGAACGTCTTTCTGTCATTATAATGGGGAATACATTTTGTAACGTGATAATTATGTCATTTTAACAACATATCTTTTTATTACGAGAAAATTAAATGAGAAAAAGGTGTTATATTATTTCACTCAACATGGCAACATGAGAGCTGTCAGTCAATGCAACTGGCATTACTTATTTGAAAAAGTATCTCCAATATTTACTTGTAAATTAAAAGTAATGCCTAACTTCACTAGTTACTAGGAAAAAGTAATCTAAATGCATAACTCCTGTTACTTGTAATTTGTTATCCCCAACATTGGTCAGATAGATATTCCTGTAAACAAAAAACTGCTCCTATTGAGATTAAGTCATTCAGTCATGCTGAATTCAGAGAGGTATGTGTTTCTGTAGATCACTATGTTGTCATCAACCTGCGTCAGGACGGTGAAGTCATCAGCACTAAGGAGACGAAGGGTGCCAGTGGAGCGAACGCGGTTTGGAACTCACCCTTTCTGTTCGATCTACCTCCTGGTGATATTAGCAGACTACCTCTGCTTCTGGAGATCATCGTGATGCAGGTCAGAAGAGTTTCACGATTTAGACATAAGCAGCACAAGTATATTTAGCCAACAATACATAGTGGGGGTCAAACTTATCCATTTTTGTTTTATGCTAAAAATCATTAGTATATTAAGTAAAGATCATGTTCCATTAACATATTTTGTACATTTCCAACCGTAAATATATCAAAACTTAATTTTTGATTAGTAATATGCATTGATAAGGAGAACTTTAAAATGAGATTTTCTCAATATTTTGATTTTTTTGCACCCTCAGATACCATTTTCAAATAGTTGCATCTCAGACAAACATTGTCCTATCCTAACAAATCAGACATCCATGGAAAGTTTGTTTTATAGATTTCAGATGATGCAGAAATTGTGGTACAGGGTTTTCTATACAGTATCACATGTCTGAGAGAGTCACGCTTTGATGTGTGTTAATATTTTTTACAGTAATGACCTCACTCTGTCTTTGATTGACAGGGACGGCTGTACACGAAGAGTTGCATTCTGGGCCGTGTTCTGATTGGCTGCGGAGGTTCTGAAGCGGGAAGCCAGCACTGGAGTGAGATGTGCAGCAGGGCGCAGGTGGAGACGGCATTATGGCATGAACTCCAACCAAGCTCCTCATAGGCTGTCGGAGCTTGATTGACATGCCCCCGAACCAATTAGATTCCTCACTGCTGTGCTGTGGGTTTGAGGAGACTTGAGGAAAGTTTGTGTTGAATTTGTTTGCAAATATCTCTTATTTATGGCATGATTCCATAAATTATGTTTTATGGCTCATTAACAAAATCATCAGATGCTGGTTTTGCACTATATCGTGAACTCATCAGAGTTGCTGCTGCTGCTAACAGTTATTGGAAGTTTAAATAAATTCAATATCATATATTTGTGTAGCACTTTAATTTATGTTAATTCATGTTTTTTTTGGATAGTTCTTTTCATGATACAAATAATTGCAATGCAGCTTCACAAAAAAAATAATTTCTACATTAAATTTAGTATATATATATATATATATATATATAAATAGGATGGGAAACCGAAACTTGTTACTAAAAAATGTTACTAAAACATAAATCAAAATAAAGTTAATAATAAAAAGCTTTACAGATTTATAAAAATGGCAAAAGCACATACAATTATTGAAACTTTAAATAAAATATAAAGTAAAATATAGCAATACAAAAAAGTAAATCCCATTTAAAATATGAATACCTCATATAATAGTTAGTGCTGTCAAATAAATAATTGATTAATCCAAAATAAAAGTTGTTTACATAATGTGTCTTCAGTATGTAAATTATGTATACGTAAATACACATACATGCATGTATATATTTAAGAAAAATATGTAATAATTGTATATTAAATGTTTATATATATATATATATATATATATATATTTATATATACATAATAAATATACATACCGCTCACACATACAGTATATTATGTATACATAAACTTTTATTTTGAATTCAATTCATCATTTGACAGTATTTATAATATTATATAAATAATACTGAAATTACACTTAATTAAGTGTTGTTAGGAACTATTATCATTTCTATGATTGTAGTAAAATTAATGCTATCACTTAAAAGGCAAATTTGACACATGATTTTGTGGTGTTTGTACTTTATATTCCTGCTTTCATGTTTGCTTCACCAGTTTATAATTTCATAATTTCAGTTATAATGCATTAAATCAGGATGATGGTTTGAAAGCAGAGCCAGATCGGGATTCCTGTAAGATAACCTAAACCAACCCATGTCAGTGTTCACCTGTTGATCTAGTCTGGAGCTGCAGTCAGAGACCTAGAAATTTAGAGCACATGCAAAATCTCATCTAGGAAGCAAAGATGCAACCAAATGTTAATGATGTGGTTAGGAAGAATAATGAATTTCAGAATCCACTAGGTTTGCCAATCCAGCTATTTTTAAGCCACAAATAATCACTGAAGTGTAAAGGAAGCCAACAGACTGTATTTTAATGCAATTCCATTCAGCAGAACGGCTTTATTATGCAGCTGAAGTGTTTTTCAGGGTTGATAATAATTCAGTGTGCAGTTCTGTTTTCAGATGAATTCAAATGAACACACACTAATATAAACACAGAAAGGACATGATTAATGAATATATGATGAGCTGAAGGTGCTGAGGCTCCATAAGGATAAAAAAGACTGATGGCATACATCATTTATATACTCACGCTAAAATACAGAGTGTATTGCTATTACAGTCACTACTGTGGTGGAGTATTTTGTTTGTTAATGTAAAAATAATGTCTAAATAATGTAGAAAATCTTATTTTCTGTAAAGCTGCTTTGCAAGGTGAAAAGCGCTATACAAATCATCTTACATTGCAGCCAAAGAACAAGCCAATAATTTATTTGAATCTTTAGACCTGATCTGAGTGCTGCCCTCTGGAGGTTAGAGGAAACACATCAGGAAAACTAAATCATTTTAAAGTTGCACCGTGTCATTTTTGTTTCGAAGTATTTGATAAGTCGAAAAAATGATGTTTGATGCAGCTTTAACTTGAAAATGCGTCTGTTTGTTAAGTTTTTTAAAGCATGTTTATGTTGTGTCATTTTGGGCATTTGTTAGATGAAATTGATTAAAATAGTCTGTAGATTTACAACTGCACAAAGCTTGTGGCTTGGAGTCTAAATGCTGCATCAGCACCACCTAAAACAGTCAACCAGTGATGATTTTTACAGAAAAGAGTTCACTTGAAAACTAAGATTAGAGATGCGGATGAGTCCGTTTCGTCATCAGATGTGGAGAAATGTGTCTCTGCATCAGTGTCTCAGCAATGGAAGTGAATGGGTGCCGTCAGAATAAGAGTCTGATTAAAAACATCAGCACTCCAGTCCATCAGTGAACATCTGGAGAAGATAAAAGATCAAACTAATCCAGCATTAAGATGGATATAATCCATAATAACTCTTCCTGCAGTGAAAAAGTCCATCTCCTGTTTTGTTTTTGTTTAGAGCAGTTTTTGACGGATTTCTCTCCTGATTCAGACCAGAACACTTCTTCATAGTTGTTATGAATTATTGGTTTCAGTTCAAATCATCTTAATGCTGGATTAGTTTGATCTTTAGTCTTCTCCAGATGTTCGCTGATGGACTGGAGTGCTGTGGATTATTCTAATCAAGACTCTAATTCTGACGGCACCCATTCACATCCATTACTGAGACACGTTTCTCCAGATCTGGTGAAGAAACGCACGCATCCGGATCTCCGGTGGATGTTTTCAGCATGTTTTAATTTTTGTGGGAACTGTACCTTTAAGCTGTTTGTTGACAGTCTTGTGTTATTCACTGATTATGATTCCTGTGCAAATGCACTGATGTGTTTCTTTATCTCATTTACAAAAACTGAGCAAGAGATACACAAATTCAGCTGTTTACCTGTTGATCATCACATGGTCTGATGTTTATAAAAATATGAGTATGCTCTCAGTCTCTGGTTCTTGTGTGGTTTATTGTGTTTCTCGTCAGTGACTCACTCGTTCTTCATCGATCGTTTGTGCGGATCGATTGACTCTCGTTCTTTCTGTGCGTCAGACTCGCATGCTTCAGATCCGCCTGACATTCAGAGGTCAGAGGTCACATGAGCTACAGCAGTGCGTTCTGACAGCCGTCAGGCTCATGATAAACCTGACGACAGGGCTGGAACCACTGAGGTATTTTTTAGTGTTATTATTACAGCACCCGTCATCAGTCTGTGGTTAATTACACAATACACAAGAAGCTTCAGCTACACCACAAACAGTTTGGTTTAGTTCACTAGTGCTGTTTTTCACATGTTTTCCATGAAATGTGGTTTCCACCCTTTGTATATCCCCGGGGAATATTTCATATTCAAATCAAAACAAAACTTTTACTTTCAATATAAATGTGTCATTTGAACATGTACAGTATATTTTTGGGGTTAGTAAGATTTGTAAATGTTTTAAAAGAAGTATGTTTTGCTTACAGGGCTGCATTTATTTGATCAAAAATACAGTAAAAAATGTTGAAATATTATTAGAATTGAATAAGGTGAAGATGAATGAAGATGTATTTTTGTGATGTTCAGCCTCATTACTCCAGTCTTCAGTGTCACATGTTCTTCAGAAATCATAATAATATACTGATTTGAGCTCAACAAACATTTCTGATTATTATGATGTTAATTTGTGCTGCACAATATTTTTGTGGAAACTGATGCATTTTATTTTTCAGGATTCACAGATTTAGAGAAAGCTCAAAAGAACAGCGTTTATTTTGAATCTTGTAATCTTTACGGTCACTAAATGCTTCCTTAAAAATACTAATCACTTTGAATAAAAACCCAAACTTTTGAACAGTAAGGAAGATAAGATGCAACATGATTCTGAACAGTGCTGTGGTGGATGAACATCACACATTATCAGCTGTAATGGACAAGCGTGAAAGATTTCAGCTGTTTTTGTGACCTGCATGTGTCGGGATGTTCAGTTTGGAAATGTATAAAAGGATATTGCTCATCTATAATGGGTTCATATGCTGATCATCTGAGCTGTTTTTTAACCATGACTAGTATTAGTCATGTCTGTTGTTCATAACTAAAAACATAATGTAACGCTAGCCTCGAGAGAAACTGACAGCTCCCTCCACGTGAATGTTCTTCCTCTGGTTTTGAATGACAGCTGCATTGTTTGTGGTGTTGTTTCCCCTTTCTTCCTCTTCTTCTCTGTCGGTTCTTGTCTTTGAACTCGACAGATTCTGGTTCTGATTTGTCCAAACACTCGTTCCCGGATGTGTGTGTCAGGGCCGTGTGTTTTCTTTGAAGAGCTGCTGCATAATGATGATTAATGATCTCACGTCCAGCCCTCTGATCTGTCAATCATCTGACCCATGTCTTTGGGGGCGGGGTCTCGACAGGCCTGATCAAAGCTCATTGGATCAGAGGAGACGTGAAGGGAGGAGCAAACACAGCTGCTATTTATTATATATTATTATAATTTCTTACCTTTTTATAAATATATTATTTATTCACATAGTTCTTGTGTGATCTGTTTGCAAGCGACTGTAGAAAGACAACATGTGATTATTATTAAATTAAATTATTAATTATGTTTCCACATAAAAATGATTTTTTTTAAATTTCATTTTATTTTATTTAGTTTTGTTTTTAGATAATTGTGAGAAATGTATTTCAAAAAATGGCATTATTCATTTAGAACAAACTTTTAAAAATGACAAAATCTGCTAAAGAAACTCAGTTTGTTCTTCTGGAGAGAGTTAGCAGGTTAATTGATTAGTAGAGTAGATCAGGCCGTTATCTGATTATGTGTAGATGTATCTGACAGGGTTTTTTATCTTTCTTTCAGAGCTGATGTGATCCTGGACATAAAAATGAGGTCATAAAACACAGATGACCTGGAAATATGGTGAACGCCAGTTTGTGGGCAGGTGAGAAAAACACCAGATGTTTAGTTATTTATTCATGCATTTTGTTGTTTTCGTGTTTTTATACTTTTATGTTTTCTTTTATTGTGGTGAATGAAATTATTTAAGTCTAACTCTCTTTCTTGATCATTAGTAAATCTTTCACATTTACACAAATAAACTGTAAATATGTTACAGAGTTCAGTAATGTTTGAGACTAACCACCAGCATATGATTATGGTCATATCACCGCTTTCACTTCCTGTTTTTGAGTCAGTTGCATAAACATAAACACACAGGAATGGCACAACATATGGGTTTACCCTTTAGAAGATTTAAAGATGTGTATTTGTTCACATTCACTAAGGATGACTAAATGTAGATGTTATAGCGCCTCTTACTGATCAATGAAGATACAGCAAAGTTTAAGAGATCAGATTTTCCAATTATGATTCCATTCTTATTTTTTTTACTTTTTGAATCTGGTATATGCTGAAACTAGTGAACTATCCACCTGTATATACCGAGTAATTAGATTTAGAATTGGTTTTCTTGCAGGTTTAGGTGTAAAGTGTTGTAATGATGAAAGAGCACAACTGCATCTGTTCACGTTTATCCGTCCTCTTTACAGATGATTTCAACCGATTCTCACCCGTTTGTGCTCATAAACACAGCTCGTTAAAGTCTGCGGCTGTGTTTGTAGCTTGTGGTCCAATTTGTTGCATATCCATCTGCATTCCTTCATTTCCATTAACTCATGAACTCACGCTGAGAGCCAGAGCGGTTTGTGAACCGTATTTCTTCTTTCTTCAGCAAACAGTTAGTGAACACAAACTAATGTGATAATGTGAGATTTATGTGGATGTAATGCATCTAAAAATCAGAGGCTTGGATCATATGTAAAGTAATGTAAAGTTGCATGAATAAAAGACACTTAATGTTTCTCTTTTAAAATTAAAAATATATAGGGCCTTATTGCTGGGAAGCAATTAAATGCAATTAATTGCGTCCAAAATAAACGTTTGTGTGAACATAATATAGAATAGGTTTAAGACTGATGGCGATGAGTTCATTCTGCCCCGCTGTGACTTTAACACCCAAATATCCAGTAACCTCTCTGTAAATTCTTCAGAAGTACATTTGTGGCCCTGTAAACCTCTTTATAGGTGTTTCATGAATTCTGTGTGAATTTTTGTGTAGAACTCCCTCCAGGCCGAGACAAGATTAAAATATAAGATTATGTGTTCAGTGAAGATGTTAAAATCATTAAAAAAACATTTTTTTTACACATAAATGTTGTTGAATAGAATGAAACATTTAAAAACAGATATCTGAAGGTGATTATTGCTATGTTTTAAGAAATAAATGTGCTTACTTGTTTAAAAGACGTGCAACATGAAACATCTGCAGTTGAGTGATATTATTCTGATTTGTCCTGTTTCTCTGTGATTTGTGCAAAGTTTTATTTTAGAGCTCATATAGATATACAGTGTCCTCCACTAATATTGGCACTCTTAGTAAATCTGAGCAAAGGTGGCTGTGAAAATAAATCTGCATTGTTTAAAATCACACAATTTTAATCCATCATTGAAGTAAAAAAATTGAAAATGAGGAGAAAAAATCATGATGAAATAAATGTTTTTCTCCTATACATGTTGGCACCTAATTATTGCTTTGTCCTTTTCCCAAGATAACAGCTCTGAGATTTCTCCTGTAATGCCTTAAGAGTTCGGAGAACACCTGATAAGAGAAAAGAGAATCACTCCAGACCCTTCAGATTACCAGCTCCACGATGCTTCTCCTCTTTAGTTCTCCTCACTCAGGGTTCAGCTCAGAGGACTGGGACAGTCATGGCAAAAGCTTCATTTTGTGCTCAGGGACTAATTCATGTGTTTATTTTAATGTTTGTTTTGGATTTTTTGTTTTTTTTCAGGAAACCAGGGCTGGATAATGTCATGTTCATAACCACCCATGAGTGCTCAAAATTGTGAATATAAATAAGTAAATAATACTTCAGAGATATTTTACTCATAAAAATTCTAGGGGTTCCAATAATTGTGGCCCACATGTATTTTGAGAACAACATTTATTTCAGTTGTTTTAATTCAATGATAGGTTAAAATTGTATGACTTTTTTTGAAAGAAAGATCAAAACGATAAACAATGCAGATTTGTTTTCACAGCCACCTTTGCTCACATTTACCAAGGGTGGAAATATTAGTGGAGAGCACTGTGTATTTATACAGTATGCACTGATCTTTGCTGTAAATGGTTCTCAGAGCTAAAGCTGTTTAGTGCAAATATCTAAACATTCATAAATCAATATGCATTTGCTTGAGATGCAAAATGGCAAGAGATAAGTTCTTGTTTACTAAAAATGCTAAATAAATAAATAAATAAACAGAGTTTTTGCTTAAACCTAAACAAAACCAAAAATAATATTGAAAAGGAAAACAAGCACATATTTGTTGTAGTTTTAGAAATTTCTCAGAAAATGTTCATCTTTATTTTGCATTTGCAGTAAATATTGATTTAAGCATGTTTACAGTATGTGTACTGACAATAAAAGACAAACATTATGAGAAAAACATCAAAATATACTAAATTCTCATCTTCAGATATTCTCTGATTTATCAGTGTTTTCCAGTAATGATGATGTCAGTCCTCAGAAGGAGTCTCGTCTGACAAACAGAAGAAACTCCTCAGACGGGGAGCGTGGGAAGGCTCTCTGTGGCTGCTCAATAATGTGTGAGCTTTGGTTTGGTTGGCATCAGAAATCTTCATGTCATGAGAAGAAGCATGTGTTTTCACTGAGTTGAAGCCAGACGCTCATCAGGATCTCATTGTTGAGGAGGACAATAACATGCTTCTCTCTAAACACACATCCGACCCGCTCACTCTTACAGAGAAATACACTTTAAACAAGCTTTTCTAACAAGAACAACCTCAGCAGCCAGCACTGGTGAACATACAGAAGAAACTTCCTGACAGCGTTTCTAAACATCTCTATACATTTCTTCAAAAGGCTGGAGAGTAAAACCTTTATTATTTTAAAACAGGGTCTGTTATCCATCCCGACAACAAACAATCATAATAAAAAATAATCATATTGTTGATGTTTAATCTACTATATTTATAAACTATTTTATTTTTAGGATACAGATTATACATTTCTATATTGAAACATATTTACACACACACACACACACACACACATATATATATATTTGTATAATTTATAAATATATATTTTTCTTATATATACATAAATGTGTGTGTATTTATATATGCATACACACTCCTATGTTCACAAACACTAGTTTGGATGTAATTAATTGTTGCCCAGCACTAAAGATATATATAAAAAAAAATGTAAACACAAATGTTACCCTCCATATATTTCAATCCACAAAATACGTACAAATATCACATTTGAAAAAAGACTTTAATTCTATACCATTTAACACATTAGAATTAAATTAATCAGTAATCAGTGAATATTTTGACTTCTATAAGATTGCTCTTGAAATACATTTTCAAAAATGTATGTTGGCACATTAGGAAAATTAAAAGTATACTTTAAATTTAAAAAGTGTGTTTTGTTGAGCTTGACTGTTTGCAAGCATATGTTTTGCATATTTAAAATATATTTTGTCCAGAAAAGGTATATTTCTGTACATTGGAGAAAAAAAAGAAACATGACAAATGCATATTTAATGTGACATTATGTTTCTTATTATTATTTGTAGGTTAAGTGATTTTATAGGCTCCTGTAGAAGTGACTCTGTGAAAGAAAACTTAAAATGCCATCGTCATGAAACTTATTGCTTATTGCTTTTTCTAGTTTTCACGTAAAACAGCTGCTGAAGTATTAATGACCCTAGCAGTGTTAAGGTGTGAGGAAGAGGAGGAGCTTCATCTCTCGAGATACGCACAGCTGGGGCTTCACTAGACTGAACATGTGAGATGATGACGGACTCAGTTTGTCATTTTTAAATGAAATTCAGTTTTTATGAGATTGCTGTGAATCCGGAGTGAAATGACGCGTCTCGAGCGCGTCCTGTGCGTGTGCGTGTTCCTGTGGACGTGCAGCGTGAACGCGTCTGAGTGAGTGTTTGTATTTCTGTGTCTCATCTGAGATATAATAATACTCTGATATGCTGACACATTACAGATCATGCATCATTTTTTTTACAGCAGTTATCAATGTTAGTGAATAAAAGCGTTGTTTAACTAGTGCAACTTTTGATTTTAAACGTGTAGTAAATTCAGTGTATAATACATAATAATATCGTTTATGTTTATAAATCAAACGACATGTTTGGCTGGTCTTTGTTGATTAAAGCGAAATGACTCGAATCTTAAGTTCGAATTTTATTTCTTTATTATGAGAGACATTAATACTCTCAAAAATGCTTTGAAGGATTTAATGCTGACACTCTGACCCCCTTAAGAGTATTCATGTCAGTAATAACTAGATAAAGCAGCTCTTCAATGCCTCATGTGAGAAGTTTCTGTATCATGGTCATACAAGTAATACATGATTTTTTATTTAATATTTTTAAAGCAATACTTTGCAGAAAAATTATAATAATTAAAGAACAAAAATATGTTTTCACCCTCAGACCATTTAAGATTAGGATGAGTTTGTTTCTTTTTTGTAGAAATCTGTTTCTCTGCATCAGTGTCTCAGCAATGGAAGTGAATGGGTGCCGTCAGAATGAACGTCAAATGCTGGATTAGTTTCATCTTCTCCAGATGTTAACTGATGGACTGGAGTGCTGTGGATTGTTGCGGTGTTTTTATCAGCTCTTATTCTGACGGCACCCATTGACATCCATTGCTGAGACACTGATGCAGAGACACATTTCTCCAGATCTGGTGAAGAAACAAGCTTATCCTGATCTCAGATGGAAGAAAATTTGAATTTTTTGTGATGAACCTTTTCTCAGTATTTTCTGTAGAGAACGTCTCTTTCTGTCTCTGTCAGTGAGGATTGTCCAGAGAATAAGATCCTGACCGTGGAGTATCCGTGTACGAGAGCGGGAGGTCAGAGAGGTCAATGTCTCAGGTACACCCTTAAAAACAGTTTAATGACCTTCATGTCTTCTGTAGAGCTGATTTATAATTGAATTGAGTTCATAATTGATCAGCTTTGCACTTTTATGTTTGTTTCTGTAAAGCTGCTTTGAAACAGTCTGTATTGTATAAAGTGTTACAGAAATAAATGTGTCTTGCCCTGAGGAAAGAGAATAATGTTTGATGTCTGTAGTGGACTGTGTGACTGTAGTGATGTGACTGGAATCTCAGCAGGTTTCCAGTTCATGGGGTCTGATCTTTCAGCAGTTATTTAGCTGAGTGTGGGAACATTATCAGTCTGAGATGTGAATACAGTAGAGTGTTTGGCTTCGTTAAAGTGCCCCTATTATGCTTTTTCAAACATGATCATTCATGCAGTGTATTCACGCTGTATCCTGTGAGAGTTAATTTGTTTTATATTCCCTTCTGAAAGATGAATCTACAAATATGAGTGGCTAAATTTATTTTTTCAACCACACCTCAGCAGTACAGTCTTTTATTGTGTTCGCCTCATTTTACTGATGACTGCTTTTCCAATCTTGGAGTACAACACGATATTCACCAAACACTTGGTCTTAAAAGATGGACCAGTGCCCAGTTTATTTAAACCGGCTCGCTCCTCTGAACT
>JAUMHI010000063.1:18269969-18287576 GCA_032359435.1 Enteromius unitaeniatus
CTACCGTTTCCGATTTTGTCTTGCCCTGTATTGCCTCCGTCTGCTGTGTACCGAACCTTTGCCTGTCTGACTACTCTACTCATTAAAGCTGCAAATGGATCCAAACGACCCTCAGTCTCCGTTACAGTACTCAAGTGCTATTTCAATTCCACTGAGCTACTTATTTTATATATAAATATATTATATATGATTATTTATTTATTTTCAATTTATTTCTTGTTAAGGTTTTTAAAATGTTACTGTGTTTGTTTAAATTATTATATACATTTAAACATGCTATGTTTTTTTGGCAGCAGCTAAAATAAAATTAAGTAAATTAAATCTAATTATATAAAAACAACTTTTTCATATTTTATTTCTGTTAATTTTTATGCTTTAGGTGATTTATTTTATTTCATTTTTAAATTAAAAATATGTTATAGGAAACTCTAATAACTATATATACTGTATAGATAACATTGCATATCTGATGCAGCATGGCTTTCACACAGGGCCAGAAATTAAAGCTGAAACTTCTTGCTGCTGTACAAAAACAGATCTGCTTCAGCAAATGCAAATCTGGTTCTAAAGTGCTAATCCAGTTTCTCTCTCTCTCTCTCTCTCTCTCTCCAGGGGCCTCCAGGGTCATTTGACTTCCTGTTGTTGATGATGGCCGATATCCGTCATGACATCACCGACCTGCAGCAGCAAGTGTTTGGAAAGAGGCGTGGTCTGACTGTGGACACGCCCCTTCTCTCCAGCGGAGAGGCGGAGCTTGAGGAGTGGGCGTCAGGAGAGGGAGAGCTGATGCCGAACACATGAAGCTGGAATAACATCAGCCCAAAACAGACCGAAGCCCAGACCAATCAGATCAGAGTCCAGCTTCTTCAAACAAGGAACATCATACAATCATCCGTTCAAATGACCTGCGTAACGATCGCTTTAGCTGAGGTTAGTGGATCAGAAAGACTCAAGATGATGCATGTGTCTGAATGAACTGGAGCAGAATAGAGGTTTGAATACTCCTCTTTTAGCAGTGCACACTGTGTATGGAACATCTGGATTACAATCTGCATTTACTCACTGATGCTGTATCCCACAATGCAAAGCGAATGAACCAAAAGAAATAGCAGCTATGATTTCTAATTTCTTTCTCTTGACTCATTATTTCATCTTTTAAAAAACATTTTATAATTCCACTAATTCAAAAAGTCAACTATATGGAAGCCAGAACAAAAAGTTTTTCTAGAACAAAAAGTCATAATTGTGATGAGTAAACCCAGAATTGCCTTTCGATTTTTGTTTTTATTATTTTTATTCTGTGTCAAAACTGATCTCTGAAATACATCTGGATCTAGAAATAAGTAGAAGTCTATAGGGTTCAGTCATTCAGATGCATTTTATCTCACAATTATCACAATTTTTATAGTTGTAATAAAATATGTGTATTCAGTGGCAGAAAGGGATTCCATAATTTTGAGCTTATTTGAGTTGAGCTGTTTCTGCTGTTCTCGGATGTAATGCTGTGTTTGATCCTGCAGGTGGAGCTCAACTACAGCTTAGAGCTCATGCTCTGCTCAGAGTAAAACATCTGTGTACAGATATCATTCTGAAGAAGGTGTCACAAATGAGTCTCAAATTAATTTCCTGATATTTTATTGACTTTTGCTTTTACCATATGAGAGTAAAACAGAACTTTCTCATGAATCTTGAGATTTGACCTCTTCTTAAATCTCAGGAGCTGTTCAGGTGTCTTTCTTGAAGCGTCTCGGAGACACATTTCTTCTGGATCGAGTCTGTCTCAGTTTGTTCTGTTTATTCGTGTCACTTCAGACAGACTGATGATGATCAGATCAGACATGTGAAGAGTTTAGATGCAAAAGCCTCTCAATGGCATCTGAAAATTTAAAGGCTGATATGTGGAAGTTCAGTAGCCTCATTTTAAAATGGCAGTGAATAGGTTCTATATTATATAAACGTGTGTGTGTGTGTGTGTGTGTGTGTGTGTGTATATATATATATATATATATATATATATATATTTATATTCATTAGCATGCATCTCTGTACTTGACTTATTCTGCAGTAACGGTTGCAGTTCTATCAAACACACAGATCTGTCAGCATGTGTGTGTGTGTGTGTGTTTGGGCAGATCTCTCCTATCATCAGCTCTGCTGTGTTCTTCATGTGTCACGTATATGAGATGCTTGTGTTACGGTCAGCACGTACTATACTGTACTCTGTGTGTGATCCTCTAGAGGCGCTGGTGAGGAGGTCATCAGAGTTGACTGATGTCGACCGACTGCATACTTCCACTGATGCTTAACTATTGTTCAGGTTTATATAACTCTAACATGAAACCACAACATGAAACTTTAATACATAAAGAGAATTCTTCAATGACAAGTCACCCATTGTGAATTATTAAATAATATATGCATTACAATATTTGTTCTTCATACTTACCTTTTTGTGTTCATATGAACAGATTTGTCATCCTTTTCTGATCCAGGGATTTATTTATTAATAAACTAGATTATTTACATGCTTTGCCATGTGCATGTCAGGGTTAACATCTATAAAAAAAAACAATAATAAATTATTTTATTCTAAATTAATAAAAGCTATTATAATATAAACTTTATACTTAAATAACACTGTTGTATATCAATCATGTGACTTTATTATTCAGCAGAGATAGAATTACATTTTGATCTCATTTTTACAGTGTGTGAAATCTACCAAACCAACCAGAAAAGAAAGTGGTCGTTTCTTTTAAACCTCATTTACAGAAAAGCTTAACCACAAAGTAACCACATTTAGTTGGATTTAGTTGGTTAGTGCATTAGTTAACATGAACCAATAATGATGAGCGATGCTCCTGCTGCATTTATTATTCATTGCTAATGTAAATGTTGGAATTATCATTAAGGTTAATGAGTGATGTAGGTACATGAGACATTTATGAGAGGTTTGTGATGTCAGAGGTCGAGTAAAGGTCACTCTTCAGCTGAGCTTTTGAGACATTCTGTGTTTATCTGCTGTTGTGTTAATAGCTTAGCCCAGAGGAAATATCTCTGCTCCTTATGCCCTCACAGGACCTAATGATTATCTCAGTTTTAATTTAGCATTCTAAAATTCTTCTGGAGGAATAAAAATAGACACAAACGACTCACCAGATCTAGAGGCTAGAGATATAAAATGAATGTGAAGCAGCTCGGTTTGAGACATAGTCTAGATGTTTTCAAAGATTTTTTGATGATCATGTCTCTTCTGCACACCCAGGCTGCATTTATTAGATTAAAACTCAGTATAAAAAATGTGAAATATTATTGCTATTTAAAGCAGCCATTTTCCATGTGGATCTGTGTTAAAGTGTGATGTATTTCTGTGATGTTCAGCATCATTCCTCCAGTCTTCAGTGTCAAATGAAATCGTTCTGATTTATTGCTCTTCATCTGAGACTCTTGAATGGGACATAACTGGGATGAAAGTAAGAAAACACAAACTGGTTTCTCTTTTTCTGTACATTTGATCTCATTTATGAGAAATAGATCTCACGTGAGAATGAGCAAAAGCATCTCGAAGCAGCAAACACCTGCAGGAAGTGATTATAGGAGCTGCGTTTATCTGAGCACCGATCACAAACACCAGACCGCAGCTCCAGACACACACACACCGCTGGATGAAGACGCTTCACACGCTTGCTTCATTCCAGCACACTTTCATGTCTTCATTAGATACACTAGTGTAAAAAGTGGGGTTATTAGGATATTTGAAGTCTCTTCTCCTCAATTTGATCAAAATATAGTACAAAATATAGTTAAAAAAATATTATTGCAATTTAAAATAAGAGTTGTGTGAATCTGTGTTAAAGTGTAATGTATTTCTTTGATGTTTAGCATCATGACTCCAGTCTTCAGTGTCACATGATCTTCAGAAATCATCATAATATACTGATTTACTGCTCAACACACATTAACGATTATTATCAGTGTTGAGTGCTGCACATATTTTATTTTTCAGGATTCACAGATGACAATTGACATTTTTATAAAATTCCACTCATTTTTGAGCAATATAATGCATTCTGAAAAAGAATGGTAGTGCAATATCCATATATTTAATATTTATAACTTTTTTTATATAAATGAAAATGATATAAATTGTTTTTCCTTTTGCAGTTGAAGGATTTTATTTATTTTTTGTGAAGAAATAATTCAGCATTTTCTCCTGTGTCTTCAGTAACTCTTGTGTATAACTAACAGTGACATCATCCTCCAGGAAGTGACATAGTTTTGGAGTGGAAACAGCAGCTCAGCCATCAGTAAGTGGATGTGATGGAAACATCCTGTTTGATCAAATAACACAAATATGTTTAAATATGTTTGATAGCTGCATCTTTTTATTGTGGAGCGGAGTATTCCCTAGTAAAAAAGTTATGTTTTAAAATACATTTATTTCATATTTAGTATAGTTCAAATCTATTAACATTTACTCACTGATAACTCAAGAATTAATCATATAAAAATTATAATTATGATTAGTTTGCAAGATTTACTTGTACACAATGCAGATTTCTTAATATTAAGTCTAAATGTGTTTTAATGTCACCTTGATGAGGATTGCGTGATCTTGTAAAATATTTCAAGTGTACCTGAAGTATAGTTCCACTTTAGCAATGTGTGTGTGTGTGTGTGCGTGCATGCTTTTGTGTGTGTGATCAGTAGCACATACTCTCAGAGTGACAGTGTAAATATTTAGTGGTTTCCAGGCATTAGTGCATGCTCACATGTGAGCGTGAAAACATGCGACACACATCTGTGCAGTAGTTTGTGTGTTTGATGCTGGTGAACACCTGACAGGTGCAGGCGTGGTCTGCTGCGACACACAGCCTTCACACGCTAACTCATTCTTAAATCTGGGCTGCCAGGCCCCGGGCCAAACACACCGCTGTCTCTCTCTCGCTCTCTCTGTCTGTCTGTCTCTCGGCCTGTTGTTTTAGGCCTGTGCTCGACTTGAACACAATCATCAGTGAGGTTTGGCTGTTTCTGTCTGGTATGTGCACATTCAGCCAGGAGTTTGTTCCCAAGAGCCGATCAATAGGATCTGAATTCCCATCGTAACTCTTGTCAGATGCTGTTTATGTGAATGTTTTCATAAGCTGCTGTCAGCAGAGAAGTGTGTTTTACATGTTTCTACATAAAATATTTTTACTTACAAAATATATACCTTTTTTATTACTACTACAAACATGCCCTCCTTTTATTTTATTTAATTTACATGCAATTGTTTTTTTTATTTTTTTATTTGAATTTATTTTCCCCATTATTCTATTTTCATATGGATCCAAATATTCTCCTCCTTTTATTGTTTTTATTAAAATGTATACATAATAATTAAAAAACATATATAATTATTTTTTATTTTATTTTGACCTTTTTTACATTATTCTGTTCTTCATACAGACTCAAATGAAGTACTATAGAGCATTATGCAAATATGTCTGAAAGAACTATGGTAAACTCTTAAAAATAAAGGTTCTTAAAGTAGATTTTCAAAGCAACACAATAAAAGAACCATTTTTGTTTCCCCAAAGAACTGAACAGATCTTAAAAGAACCATTTAAATATCTTAATGATCTGACAAATCTTTTTCCATGGTAAATAACCGTCTATGCAATGGTAAAGCAACAATTTATGGGAATGAAAGAATTGAGTGTAAATTTTAGTGCAGCTCTTAAAAGCTGTCAAATTAGTAAATTCTCTTTAGAAGCATTAATTATTTGTTTCTCCATGTATTGCACTACAGGTGAGTCTCTGGCACTTTCAGAAGTGACCTGTTGAAGGTTACTGGAGTGTACAGTGATCCTGAGGCGTGATTGCAGTTCTGTCTAAACTCTCTTAGCCTCCGGTGTTCAAACTCTACACCTTCGCTTCCTCTCTGGTTTACAAGCTCTTCGCATGCACATCCATCGGCGAGGAGAGCAGAACCGGCCAGACGAGTCCAGAAATGCTGGGGTTTAGCCTCAGGGTCCTTCTGCTGCTCTTGCGTGAGGATGAGCTCTTTATCTCTGAGACGCTAATGACCCTCCATCTGGCCCCTGACAGTCGGCATCTTCACGAGCGGCTCTTCGCACGCGTTTAATGCATCTCCTCGGGCGCTGTGTCCTTTGGAGGACATGAGGTCAGCTGCAGATCACACAGGAGCTTCTCATCACACATGTTTGAGTTGGGCATTTAATGCAGAAGGAGTTAAGAATATAGACGTTATTGCTGGAATTTTGAGACAAACTCAGAATTATAAGAAGAAAAAACCTTTGCAAACAGAATTGCAAAAAAATTTATAA
Source organism: Enteromius unitaeniatus (assembly GCA_032359435.1). Taxonomy (NCBI): domain Eukaryota; kingdom Metazoa; phylum Chordata; class Actinopteri; order Cypriniformes; family Cyprinidae; genus Enteromius; species Enteromius unitaeniatus. Next base: position 18,276,299 of record JAUMHI010000063.1, read on the forward strand.
AATTAGAATTTCAGGAAAAATTCCAGAATTGCTATATTTAAAGTCAGAACTGCCTGTTAGAATTGTTAGATGTAAAGTTAGAATTGCGAGATATACAGTTAGAATTGTGAGATATACAGTTAGAATTGTTAGATGTAAAGTCAGAACTGTGATATGCAAAGTCAGAATAATCAGAATTGTAAGACATGAAGTCTGAATTGCTAAATTTAGTTAAGTCAGAAAAACAAGTTATAGTAATATATATAGAGATAAAGTAAGGTGTAAAAATGTCAGTTGTGAGACCTAAACTGAGAAAAATGTCTGAACTGTGAAATAAAACGTCTCAATTATCTTTTTAGGCAAATATTTTGATGGGAAATAAGCTTCCATACATCCAGACTGAATGCATTTATTGTTAAACAGAATAACAGCATGTTAAATAGAAACATGCATTCTCCTTAAACTGAGTACTTGAGGTCAGTGGATGCAGCGCTTCGCCTGACATCAGATGCACTTCTCTGCGTTGCATAAGAGGAGCTTGTAAGAACAGAGACAGAGGGATTTTCTTTATGAGCGACTGCAGGGCTCAAATTACCTCCTTTAACTGTTCCTAAATGACAGAATGATGGTGTTTATATAAAGGTAGAAAGGGAAACGTTTTAATGACACGTCCTCTCACAGCCGCTCTGTCGGTTTTCATTGCAGACGCATGTCGTAACGTGTAATATCAGTTGCACACACACCGTTGTGTTACGCAGGAGATCAGCGTCCAAGTAGCTGTCATGAAGGAGGAAAGTGTTTGATTAATTCCAGCCAAACCACAGAGAGATGCAGAAATAACATGTCAAAGAATCAACAAGCTGCAAGAAGAGACCTGCTTCTGCTTTTGTTTATTAGTGGGCTTTTACATGAGCACATAGGGGTCTTGCTCCTGTCCCAAAGTGATATGAGACTGACTCATGCATTATTGCTTAAAGCTGAAGACTCAATGCATGCTTTCCAATATTTCCCTTTCTGTCAAACATATTTTACTGGGCTGTCCAGCTTTTAATGTATCAAAAGGGAAAAAAAAACACTTTCATGAAGTCAACTCACTTTATTTAGTATTATTTTGCCAGAAAAACATCATTTTTATCATATGGGTCACAGCACCAGTCTTAAGTGTTCAGTTTTTGAAAATTGAGCTTTATACATCATCTGAAAGCTGAATAAATGAGCCTGTTTGTTCATTAGGATTAAACAATATTTGACTGAAAATCTGGAAGTTGAGAGTGCAAAAAAAAATCGAAATATTTCTATTTTTTCTGATAAATGGTACACCTTAGCCACAACCTCGAGTACCATAGCAACCGCCTAGCAACCACCCTGTGAACCTTATCAACTGCATAGCAACACCTTAGCAACCACTCTGGATACCTTAGCCACCTAGCTGAACCATAGCAACCACCCCAAGTACCATAGCAACCACCCTGTGTGCCTTAGAAACCACATAGCAATACCTTAGCAACCCCCCTTGATACCGTGGCAACCACCTATCAGCACCTTAGCAACTGGATACCTTAGCAACTATTATATTTATAATATCACTTCATATGTGAAGACATGCACTGCTATCATTACTATATGATGAGTGCTAACTGAGCCGGTATATTTTTGGGTCCAGTAAATGAATGAATGCTGATGAACTCACACAATTTTTTTTTTGCCTTATGAATTACATAAATGAACAATACTTATTTCTCAACTTATTTATAAATTTTTTTTTAAATGAAAAATATTTACCTGCGATTAATCCTAACCATGTCTTAATTGTGCATCATTTATTATGTTATTTACATAGGCTATATTAATATTTTACAGTTAACTTATTTTTTACAAACATCAAACATATTTTTAAAATGAAAAAAGTACTGTACAAGGATACAACTAATATATGACTAATGTAAAGATTTGTTTTATCTGAAAACAATGCACAAGAAATCATTCAAATGCACCCGCTAGGTATATACAGATAATGCAACATATTTCAAACAGATCAATATAATAAAAGTGCACAGGTAATCCAAACACTGATCTTTTATTTAATGCCAACCTACATTGTGTTAAATTGTACAGTTACAGTTAACTATGTTATCAAATAATAAACATAATGCAGAAATCTGAGCATCTGGTTTGACAGTCACAAGCCTTCCGATCCTATAAATAGCAGTCAGAACTAAATGAACTCAACGAAATTGTAGAGTATTCCAGATTTGAGTGCTTTGTGTTTGAATGAAGAGATCCTGACTAACTGCATAATCAACAGAAGAAAAAATGAAGCAATCTCCACATTGTATCCAGATGATTAAGTTGCGCAATAATGTAAGGAGGATGTTTTCTTGTGTCTTTAATATACCACTATGTGTTTTTTAATCTGAAAAACATTAATTGCCGCAAGACCGGAAGTAAGTCTGCACACACTCGCACCGCCAAAGCTTACCGGCACCATCTTGTGCACCGAGCCCACTTTCTTCAAAACTTTTAAACTTTACAAATACTTTGAACTTCAAACTAGTTGAAACAGAAAAGCTTAAAGTTAAAGCTTTTAAAACTACTTCAAATGTTCTGTCTAGGCTTTTTCAAGCCAATTTTTGTCTACAAACTTAACTATCTAGTTGTATTTGTTGGACTTGTATTTTTTTTAATCAATCAATCACTTTTATTTCTATAGCTCTTTTAACAATACAGATTGTAGCAAAGCACTGAACATTATCAAAATAGGAGAACAGTGTGATGGTAATGTATAATGATGAGATTAAACTATTTATTTATCAAAGTCGGTCTCTGTGTTCAAGACGACGATAATCACTAGAAACCAGGTGTCCCCAACTAAGCAAGCCAGAGGAGAACCAAAACCCCATCCATGAGAGAATGGGAAAAGAAAACCCATGGAAATAGCCTAAGATGCTGACGTGGCCTTAAAAATATACTACTACTACTTGTCCCAAAGCGCGAGATGTTTTGTTAGTGTGATGAGAGCATGCACGACAGGAGCTTTGCTTCGCTTGATTTTCTTCCAAAGGACTCATAACCCGTGCAATATCCTTTCCTTTGTGTAATCAAATCAAATCATTGTTTTTGTGGTCATTTTAATCCGGTGATATAAGCATCTGTTTGCCCTGCCGTCCACTGCCCCAGGGACTCGGGCTCCAAGCCTGGTTTAAAAACTATTCAGATACACCAGCAGAAGTTATGAAAGAGCTTCTAACAAAGCAAGAAGAGCCATGACAGTCTGCCAGAAGGTAATTATCCAGAATGAGCATGATCTTCAACTGCCAAAACATCACTGCTGTTTTCATAAACAGCTGCACCTCGACTATTCTCCTCTGCTCACCACGACTGCATTCATTTGATCCAAAATAATGGAAAAATGTGAAATATTATTATTATTTAAAATAGCCATTTTCTCTGTGAATATATGTTCAACTGTAATTTATTTCACAATTTTAATAATGCTGATTTTCAGCATCATTACTTCAGTCTTTAAATCATTATAAAATGCTGATTTGCTGCTCAAGAAAATTTCTGATACTGACAAAAATATTGCTGCCCATATTTTTCATGATTCACCGATGAATAGAAAGTTTAAAAGTTTAAAATAGAAATCTTATTGTTTTTATTGTGACTTCTGATCAATGTTTATGGAAGCTTATTTCCACTACAGGATAAAAAAGGTCAACTTCTTCTCACTTTTCAACTTTTATTCTCACAATTCAGAGAAAAAAAGTCAGAATTGTAAGATATAAACTATACAGGTATACATGGGTAAACCCAAAAATGTGAGATATAAACTAGCAAAAAGTCTTTATCATTAATATGTATCATCTTGCAGTTTAATTCTCAGTGTTTATCTCACAATCCAGACACAAAAAAAAGTATGGTAGAAGACAAAGTTTGAGTTGTGAGATTAAAAAGTTGCAATTACCTTTTTATTTTTAAATTGAACTAAAATAACTAAACGTGTCCTCGTTTAAATAAAATGCCTCAGTTAAATTGTAGTGTACCTTTAACATGTCTGTTCAGAAAAGCATCAGTGTTTCTCACACTTCTAAATGTGATCAAACCTTTAACACTAAACCATATTTGTTCTCCAGACATGAACCATTAATTTACTATATGATGATGGTAATTATTAGCCATCCAGCAGTATTTTGTGTTCATAAGCAGTTTGTCCTTTGTATGTTCAAGGGGAAACATACCAGATGACAATAATAAATCATCCTAATACCAATATATGGCCTGTGTCTGACCTCTGAAAGGTGAAACGGCGCCGGGCAGTGGTAGTATTGTTGATTCCGGGTTGAAGATAAAGAGCCGGATATGTTTCCATATTTAGTGAGTTTTAAACTGACGGCTCTGAGATGTTATCTGGACCCGTATCAACAGCGCTGCTATAAAGTGATCATCTGAGCAAATTCACAGGCTATTTTTACCCGGCTGCAGGTGTCTCGATCTGGGCACGTACTCTCCTCCTGAGACCGTTGAGGGGGTTTCTGATTTCTTCATTGATCATCAGGGGAATTTCTTCTTGTTTTCTGAGCAGCTCAATGTGGTTTTATTAAGATTGTCACGAAACACAGTGCCTGTAGCGTTTCCTCCAAGCTTTGTGGACTTCCTTGATGCCAATGACCTAAATGGTTATTTTAAATGGTTTAGTTGTAGACTGTTGTTTTCTTCGTGACCTTTATAAACACAAGGTTTGATCGCTTTAGTAGCCCTATTAGTACAAGTGATGGCTCACTCATAAATATGTTTTAAATATAAATAAGTTTTTTTTTGTTAATGAAGTATTATTGTACATAAATAAACTTTTTTGGAAATAAAAAAGTAAACCTCTTGGCTATGTGGCTATATTCCGTAACATAAAACCTGTACAGATATATTAATAAATAAATAAAGAATAATATTAAAATGCAAAAAAAATAAAAAATGTTAAATTATAATTATATGAAAAACTAAGTGAAATAAACCTTACTGATAAAAATTAAATAAAAAACGAACTTACTAGCATGTTTCTAGTTTCATTTCCTATTTTTTAGTTAAACTGGTAACACTTTACAATAAGGTTCATTAGTTAACAGCGTTAGTTAACTTGAACTTAGAATGAACAATATTTCTACAGCATTTAGTTAAGGCTAATTTCAGCGTTCATTAAATAATGCATTAATAAAATCACCAGTTGTGTTTGTTAACATTAGTTATGCACCTGTATTTTTAACTATTATTAACAAAGATTACTAAATACTGTAATAAATGTACTGTCCGTTGTTTGTTCATACTAGTTCATACATTAACTAATATTAACTAATGACACTTTATTGTAAAGTGTTACCAATAAACTTACTAAAATTGCTAAAACTTAATAAACTATACCTCTAGTAAAATCTATATTAATTAAAAACTAATTAAAAAACTAATAAAAAAAAGGAAAAACATTTTTTTTTTAATTTTTGTACATTTTTTTTTTAATTTAGCTTTGTTTAATAATTAATTTTTCATCAAATCATAAACTCCAGCTGATTACTTCCAGAAATCCTGAATGAGAGGATCCCGAGCCTTCGGTTTGTTTTGTAACTGCAGAGAAAAATGAGGAGAATCTGGTGTGCTGGAGAAGACTCGGCGCAGGTTCAGACACGAACACTATCTCAGTGTTTTCATGCTTCTAAATTTGTCATTTCAGAGATCTGTGACTGAGAGTAACTGAGCTTCACCAACAGAGTTCTGTTTGTCACCAGGTTAAGCTGGTTAGTGTGGGTCAGTTTGCCCCTGCTGGTAGACTTTATAACTTCATCAGCTAGTGGATTCTGATGGTATGCTTCATTATGGATTTATTAGTATTTATTAAACATTATTATCCACATTTGAAGGTTTGTTATTTGCCAGAATACACTATACTCAGCTATACCGCTATCACAGACGGGTTTCATACTAATAGATTAAGGATGAAATAATACTAATAATAAAAACAATGTTGATGGTAATATGTTCATTTATAGCTCCTTCTGTGGAGCTGCTTTATTGTTTGTTTATTACAAATGGTGAATTTAATTTTATGTCTGTGACACTGATAGATGACACAAAATATTTGACATGCAATATTACACAGTATTAATCATTCAAATTAAAAGTTTTTGTTTACATAATATATGTGTGCATATTTATTATATTTATATAAATATAAACTCATGCATGCATATATTTATGTTCTTATATTTTATATAAATATATTTACTATAAAGATATATTTTATCTTATATAAACATATTATTCTTAAATATATGAATGCATGTGTTTGTATTAATATATATATATATTGAAGTTATTTTCTTTGAAATAACTATGTTTCTTCAGTTTTTTTGTATCAGTTATGTTTATTAAGGTTGTAAGTTACATGTAATGTTGTTAAATTAATGTTTATTACCCATTTTAGTTTAATAATTCTTACCATGATGGTGAGTTCTATAAGTTTTACTATTTAAAAGCTACTTGTGATGAGCTTTGCTTCATCATGTCACTTTCTCATAACCACCTGCATTTGGTGGTTATCAGTGTATTTCAAATAAACAAAACAGATCTCACTATTTTAACAGTTTGTTATTGTTGTTGTTTAACAGTATATTAACATTATATCAAATATTACGGTTTCTAAATATTCATATTATATTTTTTAATTTTTTGCCATAAAAGAAATAATGGTTTTACCATTATTTAACATTAGAATTACGGCTACCCCAGCTGCCGGTATATTACCGTAAAAATAAAATTTTATATTTTACAGTATATATATATATATATATATAATAAATACACACAGTAAAAAATATAATGTAAACAAAAACTTTTATTTTGGACGTGATTAATCGTGATGAATTGTATCATTGGAGAGCATTAATATTTATATGTATATATATATAGAGAGAGAGAGAGAGAGAGAGAGCACTGTAAAAAAAATCACTCTGATTTTAACAGTAAAAACTTGTTAAATGGTTAGTGGTAAACTCCTGTAAAATTTACATGGAAAACCTGTAAACGGACATTCCCAGAATTTCCTGGATTTCAAATTTAGTTTGATGTTTCTTCTTAGTTTTGTCTTCTCAGTTCTGTTTATTAGGGTTGTATGTTACATGTTGTTAAATGAATGTTTCTTGTATATTTGAGTGTAATGAGTCTCATCATGATGGTGTTTAGTGTTTGTGTGAATGACTCTGAGCTCCTTCTATATGTTACTATTTAAAAGCTGCTTGTGATGGGCATTGGTTCATCATGTGACTTTCTCATTATCACTGCATGCGGTGCTTATCAGTGTATTTCAAAGATACAAAACAGATTTCTGTATTTTAATAGGTTGTTATATTAACATTATATCAGTTCATGAAATTACAGTATTTAACTGTAAATTTCACTTAAATATGTAAAAACTAAAATGGTGTTTGCATGTTTTTTTAGCTGAGTTTCAGCAACCACAGCTGCCATTTTTTAACAGTGTATATACAATATAATTTTTTCTTTAATAACATTGCTAATTGTTCTTTCATTGGAAGCTTAAGACGAGTTTTACAGCTCCTGAGGAAGAGAAAAGTCCCGTATCTTTCAAACAATCACATGTTCTATATGAGAACAATCGATGTGTGATGTGAAAGAGAGACAGAGAGAGCTGTCAGTCACCAGAGCTTTGTCATTCACAAAAACCAGAGCGAGCGAGAGAGATTGAGCTGCAGTGGGAGTGTCAGCTTTAGTTCAGTAGAGTCTTTGAAGTTCTAATAAATCTCACGAAACACATTCTTCACCTGAACGAGAGCAAAGTACAGCAGCCACAGAACAGCATGTCCTCTTTCCCTCCTTCATTCGCCTGTATATTCTGTACACTTCTCTGAATTATGACGACAGTGTGTGTGTGTGTGTGTGTGTGTGTGTGTGTGTGTGTGTGACTCAGCCACTGTGGTAAATTACACATTTGTTAAGAAGGGAACATGAGATAATGTAGCACTCTTCAGTAATTACGTTTGTTTGGGACATTGTGCATTAAATCTGTCATCATTTATATACTCTACTGCCATAAACTCAGAGAGAGATGTTGAGCCTGCTCTTTAACTGTCCTTCAGTTTCCGTCTGTCCTGCGCAAAGCATCATCTGACTTTGTTGGTGCATTGTTGGTTTTTGTCTCTTTTTGTAGATTGGGGGTGTGAATCATAATCCAGTTTATCTGAAACAGAGCTTACGATGACAGAACAATCATTGCTGGGAAAATTCGGATTAAATGAAGAATTAGGAATGAGAAGAATTACAATACAGTTTAACCATTTGATTCAAAAGGACAGCTGTGAAGGATTGATTAGTTCAAGTCAGGGTTATTATATTTATCTAAAATCAACATTTGTAGAAATAAAATAAATAATAATATAATAGTATAATAAATAAAATAATAAAAAGGTTTATCTAGAGGCAACATTTAGCATTTTTGTTTAGTTTAACCTGAAATACTAACCCCCAGTTTCACAGACATGGTTTAAACTAGTCCCAGACTATATTGCATGTTTGATCTGTCTCAGATGAAAATATCTTGCTCAGACATATCTTCAAACATGTCAGTGTCATTGTTCTGTGTTAAGATGCACACCCACCTGTAATATCTTCTTATAAGGCATGTCTTTAAAAGTTGCTTAAATATCTTAATTAAACTAATGCCTAGTCCTGGCTTAAGCTAAGCCCTGTTTGTGAAAGCGGGCCTAAATGTACTAAAAATAAAATAAAATGCAAAAAATATAACACATTTTAAAAATCTTTATAAATATTATATATATTACAACCACAAAAAAAACTTTTTTTAATTAAAAAAATTATTTATAAACACCAGTAGAAATAATAATAAAGATAATTTTAATAATTGAACAAACTTATTTTCTTGATACATTTATTATTTTTATTTAGTTAACTTAAATTACCCCCCCTCTGTATCCTTATTCAGTTCTCTTAGTAAAATATATTGGATGTGTAGAAACAGTTGTGAATTTTTCTATTAAACACACACAGCTTTATTGTGCTTTATTTTGTTGTTATATGGGTCATGGATGCAGGTGTGTGTGGATGCTTATACAAGCTTGAGTCACTAGCATGTCGGTGTGCGTGTGAGCAAGTGTGTGTGTGTGTGTGTGTGTGTTTGCGTGACATGCTTTGAGGAGCAGGTTCTCATTATTGCTTCATTTTACATTCTGAACATGTAAATGTTTATGAGTGCAGTCTGTCCCTGAATAAACAGCCGTGCAGTACATAGGGGGCACAACTCGTGTTGATTATGTATTATGATGCATTCCTGTGTATTTAGACATGTGGTTTTCTTTACATTAGCTGATAGAGAAACAAGTCGAGCCAATATAGTTTAACAAGAGGAAGCGATTTTCTTACCACGCCTAGACGAGGCTTTGTCTCTTTCCGACAGCAACAATGGAGTCAAGCTCATCTGGGTGATTTGCATTGAATATCAGAGACCCACAATAAATATTCATGTTAAAAACAGATTGCTTATAAGGCTTGGGTCAGTGATTCACTGCAGGGCTTATTTGAGCTGTTTTGTCTGATTATGTAGTGAAGTAGCAGCATATATGTATATATATATATATATATATATATGTAAACTTTATGTTGTTTTTTGTTGTTTTTTTTTTGCAGTTTTACGGGAGAAAAGTTGGAATTGCAAAATATAAATTGCAATTGTGAGAAAAAAGTATTTATTGCAATTACGAATTTTATTCTCACAAATTCAAATTTGATTCTTAATTGAACATTTTTATATATATAAAAATATGACTTGCAAGATAAAAAAGTTGCAATTACACTTTTTTACTTTTATTCATAATATGAATATTATTTATTTGTGCTGTTTATTTAAAAAATCTAAATTTTAGTGATTTTTATTTTACCTTTTTCTCAAAAAAGGAATTCTGACTTTTTCTTTACATTTTAGTTTATATTTAGTAATTCTGTTAAGTATTCTGTTATTCTGTTAGTAATTCCACCACTTCACCACTAAATAAAAATAAATTTGCAACTTTAAAAAATAAATGTGAATTCAGATTTATTTGATTTGATTATTGGTTAAGTTATTTATTTGGAATTGCAGTCTTGTTATTTTAATTCTGAGTCAGAAGATATAAATCTAGAATTGAGAAGTCAGAACAGAACATACAATTATTATGTCTTTTTATGTATTTTTTAATATCATGGCATAAACATCAAAATCAAGTTAGTCATATTTTAGTAGTCAATCATCTGCTTCTCATCCATAGTTAAGCATCATTAAAAATAATTTCCTCCATCAGGCAGTGTTTTGCTCACTTAGCAAATAATAAATCATGCCATCTTTGCAGAGTGTTATTGATGAAGAGCTCAGACAGGTTTTGATCTCTTTTTTTTTTTTGTGGTTGTGGTCAAAGGCTCTCGACGGCCCCGGGCTGAACAGTAGCACATGGGCATCATTTTCTCTACTTCACGTTTATAATTAAAGACGAGCTTTATTGGCAGTTGGCTGTTGCTCTATTTCTTGTTGGAAGCGAGTCAAAGTAGAATCAGCAGTTGGAGTTTGATTGACGGGCCGATGGAGCTGACGGCACATTTCTATCACACACCTTGACGAGGCACTGACAGACGACACCACAATAAAACCTGTGCATTACATACACGCATGCATCTCCTCAGGACCTCAGATGCCCTCACCACCGAGTGCCTTGTGTCATCAAACAGAACAGACTTTTAGAATCTAGAATCAAACTCAACATGAGGAAAAGGAGAGATTGTGAGAAACAGTGTGGTGTCTGTGGCTCCGTGCCATATGACTGGAAGAGAGAGGCAGCTGGAACAACACTTGCCCGCGGTGACAGCAGTTTATACAGAACACACTCTGTCCTGGGTATATATGGGGAAAACGATCACTGCGAGCATCTCTCTGTTTATTTTCTTTCATTGAGAGTTCTGGTGGTTTATGTGGTGCACTCTGTGGTTGCTGGGGTGTTCTGGTGGTTGCTAGGGTGTTCTGGTGGTTTATGTGGTGCACTCTGTGGTTGCTAGGGTGTTCTAGTGGTTTATGTGGTGCACTCTGTGGTTGCTAGGGTGTTCTGGTGGTTTATGTGGTGCACTCTGTGGTTGCTAGGGTGTCCTGGTGGTTTATGTGGTGCACTCTGTGGTTGCTGGGGTGTTCTGGTGGTTGCTAGGGTGTTCTAGTGGTTTATGTGGTGCACTCTGTGGTTGCTGGGGTGTTCTGGTGGTT
>JAUMHI010000063.1:18295267-18317831 GCA_032359435.1 Enteromius unitaeniatus
AAATAAAAAGTTAAATCTGGTCATTATTCATTACCATCACTCTGTTCTCCTACTTGATCATGTTCAGTGCTTTGCTACAATCTGTATTGTTAAAAGAGCTATAGAAATAAAAATGATTGATTGATTGATACTGTTGCGTCCTGCCAGATTCCCTCATGCAACTGAATAGCAGCAGTAAATTAGGCTACAGCGACCTACAATAAACAATAGAAACAACAGACGCCATATTGAATTTAAAGTCATAGATTTGTGCAGCTCACAAACATCCAAAAGCGCTTTATAGAGTTTTTATATGTTAGATTGCCATTATATATATAAATCTTTAAAGTTCAGCATAATTAAGGGCATGGCAACTTGAGTGTCAGATGAATGCAACGGCCAATCAGAGGTGTTGGGATTGTTTTTGTTCAGTGCACGCGCTCGCCGACTGAACTCAGCTGTGACGCTAATTCTTTCATCATAAACAACAAAGTATGTGTGACACTCATCACACAGTTTATAGACAGCTTTACTGATTATAAGGGGAGTTTTTGAGAGTTCACTAAATTCTGTCACCCTCATGTCCTTCCAAACCTGTAAGACCTTTGTTCATCTTTGGAACTCAAAATAATATATATTTGATGAAATCTGAGAACTCTTTGACCCTCCATAGACAGCAAGGATCCTAACACCATCAATAATCAGAAACGTAGCAGAGGGATCGTTAAAATAATCCATGTGACATCAGTGGTTCAACCTATGAAAATATTTTTGTGCACAGAAAACAAAAATAATGACTTTGTTTAACAATTCGCTCCATCCTGGCAATATTTTGGAGTTTTTGTTTTTGTTGCTTACGCTTTGATCTGAATGTAGTGCTGAAATACCAAAAAAATGTTAGTTGAGATTTCCTGGCCTGGAGATGTTATGTAAATAAATATTTAGTGAGAAACTAAACGTTTCTAGCTCAGCTGTTCTAGAAATTGTTCTTTGTGAGTTCAGTATGTATTGATTTATAAAATCCTGCAGCGTGGCAGAGATCATCTCTGTGTACTCTGTCGTGTACTCTGAAGGTGAAGGTCGTTTAATCAGGAGAGCAAAATCATTTATATAACAGGGTTATTAAACAACCAGCATCACATGTCTAGAACTTATCTGAACAACACATACATTGCTTAAAACCTACAATTCACAATACAATCTGGATTAAGGTGCATTAACACCCTGTTTACACCTTTGTGTGTGTGTGGGACCGGCCTTTGGTCCCTGCAGGGAAAGAAATTACTAAAAATAGTAAATGATGTTTATCTGAAAGTGTAACGATGCAAACAAGGTTTCTTTAAGGGATAGACTGTAAAACATTCCTGTAGAAATTAGAGTATTACTGGCTGCATGCTAGTAACTTAGTGTAGATTTACATTTATGGTAATTTCAGGCAACAGTTTGTTCAAAGATAAATGAACATTTAACATTAAAAAGTCTTTATTTTTACAGGAAAAATAAATGTAATTAAAAAAGCAGTTTTTAATAGTTTTATTCTGTAAAAATAAAGACTTTTCAGTGTTTACTGTTCATTTATCTTTGAACAAACTGTTAAATATAAATTTACAGTACGTTACTGGCATCCAGCTGCATTATATCTCTAGGATTAGAGGATAGTAAATATCATTTGTTCAGTATTAAAGTAACAGAAGTCTATGGAAAGACTATGGAAACAGACATGAGTTTGTTTGCGTGTGTGTTTGAGACACATACACTTCTCCAAGATGCTTCAAAAAAGTTACCTCCAAGGTGCTAATGTAAAAATACTGTAAAATGAGGAGGTTGTAAACTAAATTAAATCAACATTTCTTGTGAGCGCCTCTTGTGTTTCAAGTGTTTTTTTGTCTCAGGAGCTTTGCAGGTGTCTTTCTTGAAGCGACAGTTCTTCTGGATTGAGTCTGTCTCAGTCATGTCATTCCAGACAGACTGATGATGATCAGATTTCTGTTTGGAGCAAACAGAAACCTCACTGGATTATGTAAATGCAAACTGATTTGACTACAGAGACTATCTCTGCATTTGATAACCTAAAGCAGAAGATTTTATTAGAAGATTACTGACTTCAAACCATTTTTAGCTGCTGATAATACAAGTGTTCTGATTGTTTTGGCCAGCGCTGCAGCTGTTTTAGTGTTTGGTGAGATGTTTCTCTCTCTCTCTCAGATGATTGAGGCAGGAGTCGGTGTGTCTGTGTGCCCCGAGCCGCTTGTCTCAGTCAAATTGGGTTCATGACACCTGAGCTCGGCCTTCAGCTTCCCACCGGCTGCAAGGTATGGAGATCAGAGGTCTTGTCCATTACTGTGACACGTCAAAACACACAAACATCACATCTGTTCTGGACTGTTTAGCACATCTGAACTACAGAACGCTGTCATTTTTACTTAAAGATGCGAGCAGAAGTCTTTTGGAAGTATGTGATTAAAATACTTCCCTACTGGGAAGAAAATCTGCTCAGGAGCACAAAAGCTACTTTAAACACACAGGATGCTCACATCAAATGTTGATTTCATTTAGCTCATAGAAGTCAAGAAAATTCATTTTTGCAAGTGTGTTGTATGTTTTAGATGCATGCATGTATTCTGAAGCAGTGATGATTTTGCAGATATATGAACACACGTGTGTTTCAGTGTAACTGGAGGTGTGCAGAGCTTCAGACGATTAGATCCTCCTGCTCTGGGTTGCGTGCCGGTAGCTCGTTTTCTCATGCTGTACTTCAAACATGACACTTCAAAACCTCTCGCTCCATTCAGAGCTGTTCCTGCCCACAAACATGACACTGATGGGTGGCCAGCCCTCGCAGTGAACCCTGCAGGTAAGATCTGGACACATTCACACACACACAAGCACGCACATGAACACAGTGTAAATACTGCATGACATCTGTAAAGAGAAATTGATTCTGGTTACATAATACATGAACATTTTTAATTTAAAAAAGAAATCTCACGAATAAAAAAACTCAAGTATGTCAGCACGCACACACATATACATATCCATTTCAAGAAAATCAGCACATGTGAATTTGTAATAATTCAATCTCTGCCTCAAGAATATTGGTGCACACACATTGCTTGACAGATTGCTTGAAAACCAATGTAATGTAATCTAGGTTACTTTAATCTGGATTACTTTTTTTTACCATTAAACATACCATACTGATAGAAAATAAAAAATAAGAGAACAAAAACATATTCTGTTTTTAATATTTTTATATCAGCCTCATAAAAGGCATTAGTGAGTTGATAAAGAGTGGATAGTAAGTTGATAATAACCTAATTAATTACATTATGCATTCAGATTACATCTAATCCATTGCTACCACTATGTGTGAGTGAGTGTGTGCATGTTTTTGTGACAAATCAGGACATAAATGTGTGTAATGACACAGGTTTTACAGGGGGAAGGTGACTTTTCAGGACATTATCCCATGTCCCCACTTTTCAAAGCACTTCTAAATCACACAGAATGAAGTGTTTGAGAATGTAAAAGTGTGTAGTGTTTCCTGTAAGGGGTAGGTTTAGGTGTAGAGTCAGTGTAGGACAATACCACATACAGTCTGTACAGTAGAAACACCATTACACCCATGACCCCACAAAACATGGACACACTACAGGAGTGTGTGTGTGTGCCCTCAATCTCTGTGAAGTAGATAAAATCTCTCTTCCTCAGGGTTCTTCTTCAAAATATCTCACACACACCATTATCTGCTTTATTTCACTCACACACTCTGGTCTGGCAGTAAAGGTGAGTGCGGCAGGTGCTCGAGTGTTGCGTGATGAAGCTTCACAGTCATTTGACTTCTTTCATCTTCTGAGATTCCTTTGAGTTTTACTGCTGAAGGCAAACAAATGTGTGTTGCTCTCTGACACAGCGGCTCCAAACTCACGCAAACTCTTCATGCTACATTACTGCCTAAGCGTTCAGATCTTTATGCTGTTTTAGCGTCTTAGCCCCTGCTCTCTCATTTATCTCTCTAAGTGCAGTTCATTTAAATGAATTACACTAATTGTTCATTAAGGGACCGAATGCAAGCAGCACTGATTCTTTTGGACTGGATTATACTGATTTCATTTGGATTTTGCATGATTGAGACTAAAAACATTTGCATTTTTGTTTCTTCATAGTTTGCCTCCTTATTATCATTTTTAAAGCGTTCAAGGCCGCTGCTAACACTTTATTAAAGCCTTTAAATATAATGCATAATAAATGTGCTTTTAATGCATCTTCTGATCTTTTGACTACTTTAACACATAAAATTAATGAATAATTATCTATTCAGAGAGTATGGAATAAATTTCATGGCAAAGAAAACCCTTCAAATATTGTAATCATTTTTACCCTTAGTTGCAATTATGTATGAATAGATATAACGCATTGTACCAGAATGCATTATACATACATTTTTAAAACAAAGTATTAAATCTTCTCATGATAGATAGACAGACACGTAAAAGTCTGATTTCCAATGCATTAGGAAAAAAATGTGCTCCCTTTTCCCCCACTAATGTTCAGTTTGCATCATATTTAAATCAGCTGTTTAGTGATTATATGGAGGTTATTCGTACCAAAGCTGGTACAGGTGTCCTGACAGAATACTTTTTTACCTTTGGTTTCCATTATTAATAAATAATGCATTTCAACAGAATGCTTTTATCATGCATTATGCATAGGTTAAGTGCTTTAAATAAAGTAGATAGATAGACTTATGTTCAGTTTGCATCATTTGTCGTGTAGGTGATTTTTAGTGATTATGTGAAGGTTATTCATCCTGAAGCTGACACAGTGACTCCTGACAGGTGTTTAGATCTGTTCTTCTATTTCCTTACAGTAAATAACAGTGACATTCACACATTTTGAGGGTGATTTCACCGTCGCGCCCAGTTCACACGCGAGGAACCGGATTACAGTCAGCGAGGCGCGCCGCTCTAAATACGCGGCTCTAGTGCGGGATTAAGCGGGCTGAGGCTGCGTGGCGTCGCACTGACCGATCGCATGATTTCAGGCCAAAGATCCGGTTCATTCAGAGCGCAAAAATCCGCACCTTCGTGCTGAAGAAAGAGAGCCGCTGCCGCCTTCGCGTGACTAACCGAGCAGATTTAGGATTGCCCCAGCCCGAGCTCTCACGCGAACACCGCGAGCTCCTCAGTCCATGTGAAGATCAGAGCAACCTAAAGAACACTTATGTGCAATGGAAATCTCCTTATGAAGGAGCAAATGCAGTGCAAATCAAAAAGCAGCATGCGTTTATTCTCGCCACTTTGCGTATATCCTCACTGGAAATACAGAATGATATTTGTTTTAATTTCCCCGACACTTCAGGTTCAGAGCGCATTGCATTTGTGTTTGCATGTCTTGAAAAGTCAAATTAACTGCGTATTTACTTTAAACAACAACCTTATAGTGTGAAGAACATTTGAATACAAAATAATCTAAAGAACTTTCTTTTACGCAATGGAAGGGTTCAGTGGATTTTAAAGACTCTTTATTGAACATTGAATAAAACAGTAGCCTATGCAATATTAAAAATAAACATTTTAAACAGTATGTGCTTCGTTCTCGTCAATGTACTAGTTTCCACACACAAACGGTACTTATTTACGCATAAAAGATGCATATTTGTTTACCTCCTGAATATATCCACTTCTTGTTTTGAGCATTAGATGTTTTGCTCAATATAAAATAGACCTAATATATTATATTATAATATATCTGCAAAATAAAGGTTTAAAAAGGGATATTGGAGTTACATAAAAAACGCATTGGGGAAAAATATGAAATAAACGTTTAAGTTAACATTTCTTAATAGAACCAGTTTCTTTTCTTAGAACATTTTAATAACCTAAATAACATTTAGTCCACTTTAAGGGACTGTTTATGCAATGGAAGGTTAAACTGATGTTAAAGGCTCTTTATGGATGATGCCAAATTTTTAATTTTAAAGAATAAATAGATTAGCTATATAATATTCAAAATGCAAAAGTGTGTTGGGTTGTCTATTTTGTGCAACTGCTTCATGTGCTGATCTGAATCTTTTTCTCTTTTGCTCTCCAACAAAAGGGGAACTTCTCACTCGAACTTCAAAGCACCTTCAAAGATTCTTAATTACACGAGCAATCGGCATGTAATTAGGACTCTTAAGAAGCCGCTCGCGCTGACCCGGGATCTGTTCTTCATCTTTGATCATCTGAAGACGACCAGACCTCCCAAGATTATATAAGCCACCTGAATATCGAAAACAAGCATATGATAGACCCAAGCGCTCAGAGAGATGCTGCGTAAAGTCGAATCAAAACAAGTAAAGTTATACCGAAGTCAAGCGCGTGCATGAAGTGAATCGAGTCAAAAAAATCCACGAAGTGTTCTTGCAGCTTTGGAAGTGACAGAGAACGGTAAACGGTGGTAAAGTGAACTCGGTTGCCCCTCCAGCATCCTCGAGCGCGCTCTCACGCAACGTGGCCAATCTTTAACCCGCGCGCCACAGGTGCATGCACGCGATGCTATTTGTTAGGGTTATCGTAGCGTGTTTGAAATCACGATAACAGTCTGAGGTGACCGAGATTCTTACAAGAGAAACTATACCGCGGAACAAAGACATCAGCGCAGTTCGGGTTTCATGCATTTCAGTGACAGCGCTTTACTGACACGCATTGCATGGCTTTTACTCCATTCTGGCGGCTTTTCCTGTTGACACACTGCATGAGATGTATAAAAAATGTGTGCAGGAATCTGCAGCAGGGCTGTGAAACACACACACACACACACACACCTTTGCACGCGATGCTCTACCTGTTGCTTAATGAGTTACGAGCGCGTGCCAGGCGAACATGACCCTACAAATCAATGCAAAACACTTTCTTACGTCGATTTACACTTCGGCGAATATATAGCCAATTATCAGATGTGTTGCAACAAATAGTTTATTTAGTCTAATTGCTGGAATTGTCTAAAAATGTATGGCACTGACTTCTGTTTTATTACATAAACATGTTCAAGTATCGCCTTTCTTTGTTTCGACCTATTTACATATTTGCATTAAACCTGTTGCTTTTGACTTGAGTAAATATCACCTAATATACATTGTTTATTACTCAGTCCATGCATTGATTCATATTTTCTAAAAACGGACAGACAGCTGTTGTAAACTATTATTGTCATCAAATATATGCATATTCATCTGTGTTCGATTTATATTCATATATTTGAAGGGTCTTTTTAAGGTTTACATTTATTCATTTATTTATTTTAATACACAAATCTATTATTATTAAATAATAATAATAGATATTAAAACCTAGCTATTTAAATAATAATGGATCTGATTTAATAAATAAATAGTAAAATATTGTGAATATTATTGAGTGTTCTGTTTTTCTGTTTATATATGCATATAAATTTATATATAGTGACATAATTGTGTGGGTTTGGAAACGCGTGAGAATTTAATTTATTAAATTTAATTCAAATTAATTTAATTTAATTTTTAAAAGTCTCTAAATACTCCGTATTTCTCCGTTAATCGATCACTGTTGTAAAATCTTACTCCTGTCCCTGATTCTCTCTCATTCACAAAGCCTCCAGCTCTTCGTGACGTCACGTGAAGACCAACCAATCGCGAGGAGCTCTTGTCTATAAAAGTTTCCCAACTGGAATACTGCAGTACTCATCTGGAGGTAATTGACTGAGGACACACAGATTCAGGAGAAATATTCATCCGATCGTTGTGGGTAAGCCTGTTGCTTCATTCTTTTAGAGAATTTCTGATTTCATTTGAATTTTAAATTTCACAAAGATTTTACTTTCTTCTTCTTCTTTTACACAGTATTGACTGATGAGCATGAGCCTTTAGGTTTAAATATAAGATTTTATGTGAATATACATGTTGTTTTATATGTGTGCATGTGTGTATGTATATAAATTATTTAGTTCCAATTCAAAAACCTTTATAAAAGCCTCAAAAGTACTATTTGAAATTTTTATCAGGCTTTTATGTGAAGGTTCAGTAATTTCACTTTAATGGCAATGAATAGGTTCTTTTTATTGCCACTAAAGTGAAACAGCTGAACATAAGCCTATAAGAAAAATGCTAATTAAAAAAAAATATTCAGATGTCACATAGATGCTTTTGCTTGTGAACTGTTCATATACTGTATATATTTATAATTTCACTTAGATTTTAGACTTTTAATATATAAAGTTTTAGTTTGCACTGCATGTGTGAGTGTATTATAGCACACTAAAGGTGTGTGTGTCATAGATACACGCTCTGACCTTGAGACAAATCACTCCATGTGTAGTTTATCATTAATGAGTTCGAGAAAACCAGATAACAAGCATTGGTTAAACTGCAAAAACAGATGTTTTAGTTGCATGCATGCACTAAAGAACTAATGCATGCAGATGCAATGCAACATTACCAAAAAACAGGTTGCAGAAAGACACACCTTTTTCAGCATCAAGACGTGTTCCTACACCATTCTCTCGCCGTCCAAAGTTAACAGTCAGTCTCACTGATCTCTCCTTTGTTTTAAGCAGGTTCAGTGTCTGCAACAGCAAAGATTATTAAAGGAAACCATGGCTCTTACGGTTCTTCCACTGTTGGGCCCGATTTCTGTGTCTGAGAGCCTTGTGGCCATCATCACGATATGTGTGGTGTATCTGCTCATGCGCCTCACCCGTACTAAGATCCCAGAAGGCCTCCAGAAGCTGCCGGGTCCGAAGCCTCTCCCCATCATCGGAAATGTTCTGGAAGTGGGAAATAACCCCCATCTGAGCCTGACCGCCATGAGTAAGTGCTATGGCCCGGTCTTCCAGATCCAGATCGGCATGAAACCTGTAGTGGTGCTCAGCAGAGACGACGTGATCCGCCAGGCCCTCCTCAAACAAGGCGATGAGTTCGCCGGACGTCCGGATCTCCATAGCTCCAAGTTCATCAGCGACGGAAAGAGCCTGGCCTTTAGCACGGATAAGGTGGGTGTCTGGCGAGCGCGACGCAAGCTGGCCCTCAGCGCCCTGAGAACCTTCGCCACGGTGCAAGGAAAGAGCTCTGAGTATTCCTGTGCACTTGAGGAGCACATCAGCAAGGAAGGTCTCTATCTGATCGAAAGGCTTCACAGCATTATGAAGGCAGATGGGAGCTTCGATCCCTTCCGGCACATCGTGGTGTCCGTGGCCAACGTGATCTGCGGGATTTGCTTCGGCCAGCGCTACAGCCACGACGACAACGAGCTGGTGAGCTTGGTCAACATGAGCGATGAGTTCGGGAAGGTCGTGGGAAGCGGCAATCCTGCGGATTTCATCCCGTTCCTGCGTATCCTGCCCAACACCACCATGAATAAGTTTGTGGACATCAACAAGCGCTTCAGCAGCCTGGTGAAGAAGATCGTTAACAAACATTACGAGTCCTTTGACAAGGTGGGAGCTCCATCAGGTCACATTCTCTTTTATGCTTATCCAGTTTGACCCTGGACCACAAAACCAGTCACAAGGGTCAGTTTTTGTTAGGAGAGGACAATATTTGTCTGAGATATTTGAAAATATGGAATCTGAGGGAGCAAAAAAAATCAAGATCTTGAGGAAATCACCTTTAAAAATTTTTAGCAATGCATATTACTTACCAATTTTTGATATATTTATAGTAGAAAATGTATAAAATATCTTTATGGAACATGATCTTTACTTAATATCCTAATGTCTTTTGGCACAAAAGAAAAATGGGTAATTTTGACTCATACAATGTATCGTTGGCTAAATATTCCTGTGCTGCTGATGACTGCTTTTGTCCTCCAGAGTCACAAATGTGATATTTATTTCAGGATAACATCAGAGACATCACAGATTCGCTGATCAACCACTGTGAAGACCGGAAACTGGACGAGAACTCAAATGTCCAAGTGTCCGATGAGAAGATTGTGGGAATCGTCAATGACCTCTTCGGAGCTGGTGAGCGCTGGGAAAACCGATTAATCTTCCGTCTCCAAACTCTGCGTGATATTAAAGCATGTCTGTGCTCATTGACAGGTTTTGACACTATCAGTACGGCTCTGTCTTGGGGCGTTGTCTATCTAGTGGCCTACCCTGAGATCCAGGATCGACTGCAAAGAGAGCTGAGTGAGTATCTCTCCCTTTATGTCTGTCTGTCTAAATATCTTGAAAATTAAGGTTTCAGTGATGCCAAAGAAAAACCATTGTTGGTTCCTCAAAGAACCTTGAGGAACATTTTAGAAATCTAAAGATCCTTTTTCCACTATAAAGAACATTATAAGGTTCCATGGTTGTCAAAGATTCTTCATGAGACCATTGTTGCCCGTAAATAGCTCTTATTTTTAAGGTTCTTTCACTTTTTCATGATGGTTCCATGAGAAATTTTAAAGACTCTTTCACTGTCTAAGGGCTCTTTACAAAGGAAAAACTCTTTTAGATTAGTAAAATGTTTTTCACAGTAAGATAAAGGGTTCTTTTAAGAGCTATCCATGAAGAACATTTAATATCCATAGAACCTTCAGATGCATAAAAAACAACATTCTTTATTGCTGTGAAAAAAATCTTTGGTAACTGTAAGAGTGCATGGTTAATTAAGGTTCTTCATGAAAGCATAGATGCCAATAAAGCACCTTTACTTTTAAGAGTCTAGGTAGATTTACTGCAACTGGTTTTAAATCTCCCAGTCTGACAAATGTTGTTAAAACCTTTCCAGAGGAAAAGATCGGAATGGACCGTACGCCACGTTTGTCAGACAGAGGGGACTTGCCGCTTCTCGAGGCCTTCATTCTAGAGATCTTCCGTCATTCATCCTTCCTTCCTTTCACCATTCCTCACTGGTGAGTTAAGAACAGCATCCCTGCATCAAATAAAATCACATTACTGAAGATGGAGAACTGTAACAAAGTTGGCCTTGCCATTGATTGATTGTGTTTTTCTCTTTCAGTACGTCTAAAGACACGTCACTCAATGGATATTTCATTCCCAAAGACACCTGTGTGTTTGTAAACCAATGGCAAGTCAACCATGACCCGTAAGTTTCTCATAATCACTTCAACAGTGTCAGGGAAGTAATGTATTCTAATATTGCGTTACTCCATAAAAAATTTGATTACTTAGTTACTTTTTATGAAAAGTAATGCTTTACAATACTTTTTCAATCTGAGCAGGGCTTGCTTGCTTGTTTTAATATAAAAAACGTACTTGTTTTGTTGAGGAACACTGAATGTGTTTTTGTGCAGCTGAGAGTAAATACCTCCTGCACTTATTCACAATTTATCTCAACATGGCAACACAAGTCAATATATGGGAAACAAAGTAACTGGTGTATTTGAAAAAGTAACTCAGATATTTCTGTCTAATCTAAAATGTAATGCATAACTTAAAATGTATTTCCTCCAATACTGGACATATAAACTGCACTCAATGCACTCTTAAACGAAGCTGATCTGTCTGTTTCTTTTTGCAGAGAACTATGGAAGGATCCTTCGAGCTTCAACCCTGACCGATTCCTCACTGCAGACGGTACGGAACTGAACAAGATGGAAGGAGAGAAGGTGTTGGTTTTTGGGCTCGGGAAGCGGCGCTGCATCGGAGAGTCCATCGGACGTGCCGAGGTCTTCCTGTTCCTGGCCATCCTTCTCCAGAGGTTAAAGTTCAGAGGGATGCCAGGAGAAATGCTGGACATGACACCGGAGTATGGGCTGACTATGAAACACAAGCGCTGTATGCTGCGTATCACGCCACAACCCGGCTTCGAAATCCCTGGCTCCACGGTGTAATCTGAACAAAAAACTACATTGCAGTTTGTGCTGAGATCCATAGCGCCTTCACTTGTGATTCTAGTTTGGCGCAAACCTCGCCGGCGGTTCGCAATGCCAAATATTTGAAAGATGTTTGCAGGGCAAAGCATTAGGTGCATTCTAATGCAGTGTGCATGTGGCTTTATCACTTTTATCATGAACATACATCTGTGTTTTCATATGCACATGAATGTATGCATGGGTTTGTCCTTTCAAAATGAGAATACTGATGCTGATAACATATTTGTGCTTCCAAATACAGTGCACAGATAACACTGAGTGCCTGTCGCTGTTCATGCGCCTTATGCTGCTTTTGTGCAAGTCTGCCAAACAAATGCCTTCTATTGTCATAAGCTTAATGCAGATGCCTCAGATCTGCTGGACTACATACACTGAAGCTATTTTCTGTTCGATTACAATCCCAAAATGTGATCCACTTGTAAATATACAGCCACTTTTACAGCGCACATTTTTCATGTGCCTGATCTTACATTTGTACAGACAGACTGTTCAAGATTTGTATCTACCTTTTTATATTATCAAGGTGCTTCTGGACATTCAATATCATTCTAGAACAAATTTACTTCCCTGAATTATGTTTTTGATGTTTAATTGTTTCTATGACCTGATACTGTCTGTGGCAGGTGCTTAGTGATTTGTATAATGAAGGAATCTAATGTCTACTTAATAACTATTACGATTAATGATGTGTGCAAATGTGGTCCATATCAACATTGTTTTTGCATAGCCTATTTATGATTGCTAAATGAATAATAAAACTTTTATTGTTAATGTTTCTGTCTGCCTGTCTCTATTTTAAGATAATTTACATCATTAACTACGTAGAGTAACAATATATGAATCTAAAATCAAGAGCATTTTTTTGTAAACCACTGATTGATTTATTGATGTACAGTGGAAAATGCACTAATAATAAAGAAGTACTACAAATAAAACCATGGAATTGTCAATGTATCATGTTAAAAAAGATAAGACCACACAATTCTTTAACTATTTGTGAAACCTTTTTTGTTAATTTAGGGGGGTTGTAATATCTTGGTTCCATTTTGCATTATCTATGATTCCTCTGGGTCATAATATTAAGAGACACAACTTATCTTATCATTTCTATGCAGATGACACTTCGCTCTAACTTCCTGTTAAAGATAACTGGTTGGGTGTACAGTTTGATTTGTCTGCATGACATAAATTGCTAGATAGACATGCATTTTTCACAGCTAAACAATGGGAAAACAAAAATAAATAAATATTTAGTTCTTCCTGAGGGTGTACATTTTTAATTTGTACATTTGGTTGTGTTTTGTATATTGTCTAGTGTTTTATTCCGTTTTAATGATGCTTTACATTTCATGTAGCCTACAGAATTTTGATTTTAACATCTGTTGTTTTTAAATGCACCTTATAAATAAATAAACCGAACCATAGACACATAGACATATAAATATATCTACGTTTATTCCACCGTAAGTGTCGCTCATCGGTCGTGACGTCATCAACGCGCGACAGTTCTTGACAGCAAACGCACACACGCAATAGTTTTGAGTTGAACTCACATGCACGAAGTGATTTAACTTACACACCAGGTAAGTTACTGCTTGTTTCGCTATTTTAGGAGGATTTATCATTAATTTGGGGGAGAGCAGCATGAAATGATAAACACAAAAGCGCACAATTACAGATTATACACTAAAGTACCATGGCACAAGAGAGTTTTTATTTTATTTTATTTTGTATTTATGTTATATATAATATATATATACACATAAATATTTTTTTTTTTACAAAAGCACCATTTGGAAATATCCATAATACACTTGGCACTCCTTCCTACTTCAAAGAATTTACATTTACATTTATTCATTTAGCAGATGCTTTTATCCAAAGTGCTGTACTCTTTAAAGCTGGTGTTTTTCATTCTGTGGTCTGTGAAAAACATTCAGAAATTTAGTTCAAAGGATTCGTTAAGGGTTTGTGTCTAAAAGACTGAAAACTCTTTTTTTTAAGTATCTAAAAATATCATGTCAATACTTTGAAAGCTTGATATTGTTACCATGGTATGAAATAGTATGTTCATGCAGTGCTGATGATGTCACTTCCTGTGGCTGTTGGGTGTCCATTAACCACGGGTGAGGTTTGCAGAAAAGCCATCAGCTAGTTATCATCTAAATTAAATGACTCCAAGTATTATTACATTCTCTCTGGTTTACAGTCAGACTGAAATTAATTATATGAAGATTCTTCAAATTGAAAATAATGGAGCGATGAGGTCTAGCCCTACATCTTCATCATCATCCTCATCATCACGTGACAGAAACAATCCTGGAAATACTTAGACACTGCTTTCTAATGTAAAGCAGAATTAAGTTGTGATTGATGTAGTTCATCATTGTTGTGGTTTTTTCTGCAAAGTTGTGACGCTGACAGTTTCTCTGTTACGGATCCACATCACTAAGTAACATATTTGCATAATGTCCGCCCACATCTACGTCGCAAACAACTTGCCCCGCCCCAAACAATACAATTTCTTCGTGTATTACATCATGTCAAGAAGACGCTGTATCCTGCGCTGTAGACCAATCATAAAGGACTGCGCCATCTGACCAATCACAGCAGTGAGGGCTCACGGAGAGGCGGGGTTTAGACAGACTGAGTCTTGAACTGCTTCACACGAGTCGTTTACCAATCATTTAGAAACGAGGTAAAATGAAATCTATTTTTGGAGAAAACTAAAGTGTTTTTTGCCCTTGCACACATGTAAACCTGTTTTAAGAGACTCATGGAAGGGAAAGATGAGCCAAAGATTCTGATGACAAAGGTCTTGTTCATGCAGCGTTTAATCTGTCTGTAATGTAGTTTGGTTTCCAGCATTCATGTGTTCCACAGAAGAAAGTCAGTCATGTGGGTTTGATACGACATGAGGGTGAGTTAATGATGACAGAATGATTCTTTTCTGAGTGAACTAATCATATTCTATCTGACTGATGAGTGCTGAGCTCACTGTCCAACATACACACTAAACCATGCTCATGTTCTACTCTGTATTCTATTCTATTTTCATATCTTGCATTCTGTTCTATTCTGTTCCTCTATTTGTCCACTTATGTCCTGTTCTATTCTATTTTATCCTGTTCTGTTCTATTCTATTTTATTTTTATATATCCTGTTTTATTCTGTTCTAATATCTTGTTCTGTTTTATTCTATTTTATTTTGACCCATCCTGTTCTGTTCTAATATATTCTGTTCTATTCCATCTTCTTTTGACATATCCTATTTTATACTATTATATTCTAATATGATCTGCTCTGTTCTATTCTATTTTATTTTTGCACATCCTGTTCTATTGTATTCTATTCTGTTCTATTCTTTTTCATTTTGACACTTCTATGTTCATGTTCTATTGTATTCTGTCTGTATGTTTTGTTCGGTTCTATTCTATTTTATTTTGACATCATTTTCTATTCTATTTTATTCTATTCTAGTGATCTCTATTCTGTTTGATTCTATTTTTGACGCATCCTGTTCTGGTCTGTTCTTGCCTAGTATATTCTTCTGTTCTTTTGTATTCTATTCTATTTAGTTTTGGGGGGTTTTTTAACATCTTGTTCTATTCTATTCTAATGTCTTCTTTTCTGTTGTATTTTATTGTGATATATCAAAAAAATTATATTGTGTTTAATTCTATTTTAATATTTTATGTTGTGTTATATTCTATATTTAATTTTATTCCCTTCTCTTCTCTACTCTGCTGTTTCCTGCATGTTCTATTTTAATCTATTCTATTCTAATATAATCTGCTCTGTTCTATTCCATTTTATTTTGGGCACCCTGTTCTATTATATTCTAATGTCTTATATTCTGTTATATTAGATTTTATTTTGTTCGCTTTTCTACTCTGATGTTCTGTTTTGTTCTATTCTAATATATTTTCTAATAGCAAAAGTTCTATTCTGTTCTATTCTATTCTTTGTTCAGAACTTATTCCTGGTTAGGATTTCTTTCTGATATCTCTGGTTCTGTTAGTTCAGATTTTAAATGTATTTCCAGCATGCATTGGAATGCGTTTCATTGACTGCGTGAGAGTTACAAATATTATTTTTAGCAACATTCATAAAATGTTTATGTAACTACTATGTTTTTCATTTCTAGTTTATTAGGGTTTGGAATACTAGCTGTGAATGTAGCTGAGGTAAGAATCTCGGCTCGGCTCTTTTAAAAGAACAAGCACATGATAGAAACACACAGTACGTGATGCATGTAGTCACAAAATCACACACTCTCCCCTCCATCACACGAGATGCAATTTAACACCACTTCAAATGAGCTTTGTGTTCATTTCGAATCCAGATATTCCTGTTAAAGTGCAGAAATATAATCTAGTGTGGGTTGAGATGTTTGTGTAAGAGGCATTCAGCGGTCACATGATCCACTCTTACTATCATCTGTGGTGAAATCTTTGAGTCTGTTATTAAAGACGCTGCAGCGATTAATGAGTGAGGACAATTAAAGCCGCCAGTGTTCGTTTACAAGCCGGTGGACTTTTGAACTGCTCTGTTTATCTGGGTCAGGTGACCTTCGGCACGGAGCAGAATTAACAGAGAACACTGTTTATTGCTCTCAGAGCAATTTGTCTGTTTTCATTCCAAGGCTTTTCCAAGAACAGTTCCTGAATGACAAGTATCAGCGATAACCGAGTGTTTACTGTTGTCCTTATGCTTTATTACACATATTCATAATTGGTACTTTATTGTAACATATCGTAAAATCATTATATTAGTGCTATCACAATTACACCATCAATACTGTAGCTTATTATTAACATAACAATAACTTTTACTTCAGTGCAGTATTTGGTCATTGCAACGCTACACTAACAACTGCATTTGGATTTCTATTGTATCAACATGTTGGAGCCTGGACTATATTTGTCCAGTATATTTGTAGTAATAGCCAAGAATACATTGTATGGGTCAAAGGGATTGATTTTTCTTCTATGTTAAAAAATCATTAGGATATTAAGTAAAGATCATGTTCCATAATGATATTCAGTAAATTTTCTACTGTAAATATATCAAGAATTCATATCTGATTATGCATTGCTAAGAGCTTCATTTGGACAACTTTAAAGGTGATTTTCTCAGTATTTAGTGTTTTTGCTCCCTCAGATAACAAACCATAACCCTAACCCTATCTTTCAGATGATGTATATAAAATGTGTGACTGGTTTTGTGCTCCAGAGTTCATATAATAATACTAGACACCTCAAAGATAACGTGTTTGTTAACATACTTGAGCCTTTGGTTTTGCAGCTTTAATGCGGTCATCATCTTCTCCGTTAAAAACTGCTGTGGTCATGTGCACCAGATAATTTGCTCTAACCATGTGAAACTGCACATATTTGAACTGCAGGGATGTACTCAAACATAAGTTTGTACTGTAACTGCTGTTAAAGCGCTTTATAAAGAAGCTGACTTGACTGTGCGCTGGCATCTTCGGTGGCATTTCCTCCACTGATAGCAGCCCTGTTTGCAAAGCGACCTCTGACAATTCCCATAGCGTGCAAAAGGCCTATACCAAAGTTCCTCTGTATAATACGTGTGTGACTAAGATCAATAAACAGCGCCCCCTCCCCTCCAGAGGAAACAGTTATGCAATCCTCTCTCTCTCCCCTTTTCTCTTTCTCTTTCCTTCTTTCTTTCTCAGCACAGGAAATTCCCCACAACAGGAAGTAGAGTGAGTCCTGGCGAGGGCAGAAGATATTGATAGAGAAGGCGGTTCACCTTTTTTGTTGATGTTGTTGGTGTAATCTCTCCCCTCGCGGGCCGCCGGCCAACAGCTTATGCACAAATTAGACGGGGCTGAGGTGCAGACGGACAGGGGCAGGGCCGCTCTCTTCACACGCGATCTTTGGCACCGCCGTTCGCTTTAGGTCCTGCGTACAAAAGGACAAAAGAGTCTGAGGTTGGGTCAAGGCCTCAGAAACGCTCCCATCTGATCTGGCATTGACCTCGATCGCAAATGCTGGAATTCAAGGATGCAAAAAGGCGTTTATCGCAGGAAAACATTACAATATGCACGCTTTCTAAAGTGCAGATGCAATGCTGTGGTTTATTTACACTGTAGAAATAATTTTATTCAGTGCAGATGCATTCATTATGTTACAAAAGATACCGGTTTCAAATTAATGCTTTAATAAGTTTAGTGTTTTAATATTATTAAGTAGTTTTAATTCATATTTTGAATGTGTTTTCATTTTGCTTTTTGGGTATTGTTTCTTCATGCTAAAAACCAATAAAAAAGTATACATAACATATTTAAATTATTGTTGTGTACAAATTTAAATTAAATATCCTTTTTTTATTTCGCGTCTTTCAGTCGTTCAGAAATGTTGTCTTGTTTTTTCATATTATTTGATTCATTTATTGATTTTAGATTATTTCAAATAATAGTTTTAAAACAAATATTTAAAACGAATAGTTTTTAGTTCTGTCATATGAATAATCACATCCAAAATAAACATTTTTGTGTATGTAATATATGTATGAGTACTGTATATATTTATTATGTAAATACTCACACATGCATGTAAATATGCAAATGTTCATATATTAAATATATTCATTTATAATATAAATACAGATGTAAATAATTTTCTAAATATGTATTGTGTGTGTGTAATTTATGATAAATATATACAGTACATTCTAACTTCTATTTTGGATGCAAATTTGGGTTTGGCAGCACTAGTTTTGTAATAATAACCAAAACCCAATTTTTCTGACATATTTCTACTTTTATCACAAAAATAATTTACAGTTTAACAGATATTATCATAGAAAACAGATATTTTAACTGTAACAATATTTAGCTAATGTTACTATATTTTAATCAAATAAATGCAGCCTCGTGAGAAACCAGCTATGTTATATATTTATATATTTAACCTGACCCTGTTAATGATTCAGTCATATTGTGGTTATACTTTTGTAAGCGTGTATATATGAATGTTTAATGTGTTGCCTCACACGCTCTTCTACACACACACACACACACACACATCAACTAAACAAACTGCCTTCTGTTTGAAAGCGTTTCAGTGCTAACAGATTAATTTCATGGAGATTACAGAATATTTCTTGAAATTCTTCCATCTCCTGCCGTTTCTTCACAGCTGATTGTTTTACTCATGCATCTCTCCGTTTCAGAAGCTGGAAGTATACTTAAGGTGTTTTTTGCCCTTGTCCTAATACTCCTGTCACTTCCTTCCTGTTCTTGATTGGCTGCTGTCAGGTGGGCGTTGTTCTTGGCTGACACCTTTTTTCCGCGCGTCTGTCAATCTCTGGAGTGTGAGAACCTGAGAGTGTTTGGGCGAGTGTCACGACAAGCGTTTCTAGAGCAGCTCCTCCGGTCTCGAGGAGGAACTGATTTACTGTAAACTGATTTCAGGCTGTCAGCTGTGTGTGTGTTTACAGAGAAATGATGTCATGGCACTCGTGGGCTCCTGTAACCACAATAACGTGTCCCATGAATGTGGATAAAAGCACCTGACAACTGCTGTCTTCTGAGGTATTCCAGAAGCCTTTTCACATATCAGAACAGAAAAAGTCATGGTATTAAATGTTGCGTGCTCATTTAATTCACGTTAGCAATCATAAACAGCACAGCTATATTTGTAGCAATGCATGACAATACATCATCCACTTTTTAGGGCAAATATCAAGTTCCATGAAGATATTTTGTAGATTTTCGACCATAACTATATCAAAACGTTTCGATTAGTAATATGCATTGCTTCAGATTCCAGATTTTCTTATAGTTGTATCTCAGCCTTTCAAAGGATATTTACTGGAGATGCCAATTTATCCAAATAAACATGTTCATGCATAAAACCAGAACAAATATGTCTGTTGGTGGAGACACAGACTTATTATAATTGTTTCTGTTTCTGAGCCTATTAGCAGATATTTGCTATCATTTCATCCTTAAACTCACTTCACGTTTCTCACAAAATAGGGCATATGTAATTGTCTTGATATAAAAACTGTGTTTTTGCTGCGTTTAGACCGTATCGGGATCAATTAAACTGATTCTGCTGTATGTATTATAAAAAGTTCCTGCAAGGTCTCAGTTTAACCCTGTGTGAAGTGTAGCACAGATGTCATGTCGGATGTGTTTACTAAGGATGAGGTTCAGATGATGTCAGCATGAAGGTATAAGGACTCTCTGATTGATTTATTGATATTTTTCCTCTATGAGCAGATTCCGGGGAACTTCCAGCTTTCGATCTGAGTTGTACGGCATGAAACCCGAGCTTTTTTTGCGTGACAGTATATGTGAATCCCTGGACTTCTGGTAAGCAGGTGAATCTCACCGAAACCTGCCAGGAAAACGTCCGGGTCACATTTCACCACAGAATCAAAAGAAAAAGCAGCCTGATGGAGAAAACCCCTCACTACTGTAACCTGACAAAAAAAATCAAATATGATTTTTTTTTTTTTTACATGCATTCCCTGCAACTGAAGTGATTTCAATGTAAAAATCATCCTGTTGAGTAATGTTTTACATTCAACACAGCAGAAAATCACTACTAGAGAAACACAACAGGTCTTTTAAATAATTCAAATAATTGTTTTACTATTAGCACCATTAACAATACTGAGAAGCTCAGAAGACATTAAGTGATGAGTATTTGTAGAAAAATGAGTAATTGTCATAAAGAAAAATCGCAGTGCATCATAGGCCTAAATATTTTTAATTGTCGAACTGTTTTGTGTGAAATGTATTTGTTCAATGTTGTTTTAGCATCATTAAGCATCATTTTTATTTTTATATGAACAATTTTAAAGTCTTAGTCATTTTGTTGTTATTGTATTTGTTTTATTTTAGATTATATAGATTTATTAAATTTTATTTCAGTTTTCTTAGTGGTTTTAGAGTATCAATTTGTATGTATAATTTCAAATGTATGTGTGTATATATATTACATTTATTCACATAATTATATTTATTGCATAGGAATATATTTCATAAATTTACATGATTTCAGTTAATGTTTAATTCTAATTCTAATGGTTTTAGTTTTCGTTAGCTCTAATAACCCATTAATAAGCTGAAAGGCCGTCTGTTATCAGAGCGAGGTGAAGGTGTGATGTAGACGGCGGCAGATGCGCTGAGCCTCAGAAGAGCCGTGTTAATTGGTTAATTGATTAATGAGCGTGGCGTGAGAGCGGAAGGCTGGCGTGCGAGACTCTGTTAGCGTGAGAGCTCCGCTGGGTTGGAGCTGAACACCAGGTTTTTCCAGTTTTTTTTGTTCCCGAGCCTCTTTTTTTGTGTTTGCTTTGTTTGAGCACGCTTAAGCACACAAGTGTTTGTGTCTCTGCAGGGACGCTCCGGCACCGAGGGTCTCGGGACTCCTTCCGGAGGGGTTCCTGTAGGAAACACTGATACAGTATTAATGTTTGAGTGACCTGACCATGATGCACCTGTTTCTGTAAACCCATGACATTTACTGAGCAAGTCTCAAGTAGACAGGATTTAAACTAAGCCAGGATTAGGTCATAGTTTATTTAGGGCATTTCAGTCATTTTTTTTTTTTTAATAAATGTGCCAATACTGCTGTGCATCTTGAGACAAAACAAAGGCACTGATATATTTTAAGATCATTTGGAGCAAGTTCTTTCAGTTTAAACAGCTCAGACTTTCATTTTAGCCTAGGACTAAAGAGTTAAGCCTTGTCTGTAAAACCAGGGATATTAAGTTTACTGTGGAAAAAAAAAATATGCTGGACTTAATTTTACAGTATGTTTATTTAACTGATATGTTAATTTTCAATCCAATCTAATACAATCTATTTAAAACTTTATGATATACTGATAAACATCACAATAAAACATGTAGTGAAACAGACATTACAGTAAAGTAGCTTAAAATAGATTTGAACCTGAATTCAGTAAATGTTGGGACGTTTTTTAAATAAAAACTAAAACACTTTTGATTCACATGAGCTGATATTTTATTCAAAACAGAACATGTTTAAACTGAGAGATATTTCACTTTTATCCACTTAATGAACTCATTTCACATTTGATGAAAAGAGATGTCTTGTATGCATGAGTGCTGTGTGTGATTCTGCCGGGGCCGTCTTAAGATGCTGTCTTCCCAGGGAGCTCGCTAGGGCTCACGTACTTCAGTGTGTGCTGATGCTATCAATCCTTCATCCCCTACACATCCGCTTCCAGCACTAAGAAACACAGTGTTCAGTTCCAAAAATATCCCTCAGATAAACAAGCAGAGAAAATTACCTCAAAAAAACTGCAGCCGTGCCGTTTCCCCTTTCACCCGAGCATGGCGTGTCAAGATGGGCTGATAAAGACGTGCCTGGAAAACCTCGAGAAACACGAGTGCCACACCCAAGATGGCCGCCAGCTTCACCCTTAAACCTGACAGAAATAACCAGCCTTCAGCAAGCCTGTATTAAACTATAGAAAGGTGTGTTATTTATCAACACGCTGATGGTTTAAGATGTTCCTAGCCGCAAACACTCGTCAATCATTAATCACACACTCCGACACAAACACACACTCACGGAACGACCCTTTGACTCTTTTTTTAACCCGTTGGAGGCATTAACTCATGATATCACCCCTTTATGAGACACTCACTCCTGAAGTGTGTCCATGTTTTGTGGGGTCATAGGTGTAATGGTGTATCTACTGTACAGACTGTATGTGGTATTGTTCTACAC
>JAUMHI010000063.1:18324122-18334431 GCA_032359435.1 Enteromius unitaeniatus
ACACTCTTACATTCTCAAACACTTCATTCTGTGTGATTTAGAAGCTTGTTTCCTCATGGAGACCTAACTAATGTCCCTCAAGATCAACATTTACTGCTATTCCAATCTTTTAGAGACAATTGGTCCCAATAACGTAATAAATACCAGGTGCACACACACACACACACACACACACACATACAAAGAGACTCAAACTTTTAATTTATGTTTCTCCTGAAATTCATCAACAATTGTGCTTATGTGTAAACAGCCATTATAATTAACAAGACCTCCCTTTTTTATTTAAATAACTGAAATAATATATAACAAAATCTCATAGTAAAACAAAATAGCTAAAACAAAGTTACTTTTACTAAAATTAAAAGGAAATATATAAGCATTAGAAAGATGTCAGTGTTGCTGTGTATCGAGCGAAGCCCAGAATATAATGCACTGCAGCACTTTTGAAGGGACTCGTTTATTATGATGATGCATGTTCCTGGTTTTATCTTAAATGATTCATCCATGCATTTAGTGTTTTTAAAACTTCACAATCCTTCATCAAAGTGTCATAACGTATTCTTCCTGTGATATGCTCAATTGAGGTTTTTGACGTATGTATATGTATGTCATAGCCTGTCATATTCACATCTGCCTCCGTTCCAGTCACAGCACCACCAAAACCCCATCCAGCTTTTATAGTTCTTGTTTGACAATGGTTTCGTTCAGGAATACATCACAACATGGTAGTCATCTATTGTTAGTCTCTATATGTTTCTCTTAATTTAGCTTGAAATCGTGTTTATGTAAGAGCCTGGGTTATTATAAGATAAAATTTAATAAATAAAAATGCATGCACTTTTAAAGACGTATTTGAAATTTTAATAAAAGAATTGCAAAAAAAAAGAAGTTAAAATAAAAGCGATTACTTGCATGACAATGCACTGCAACCTAAAAGAAAGAATCACTGGCAAAAAAAAAGTTTGGAAAAAATTAAATGCAAGCTTGTGTTTTGCAGGAAGTAGGGGGTTTTTTTTGTATCAAACCAGTCGTTTGCTGTTATCATGTGCAGATGCTGGGAATCACACACAGATATCGTTACCTGCATGAACGAATGTCTGAATAAGAGATATTGTGCATCTTTTTTTGGCTCGTATGCGGTCCTCACCTCTCAGCAGAGAGACAGACACTCACTACAGGCTGAACAAGTCTGACTCTGCTCGGCTGCCATCTGTAATCCTGTCCTGTCTCACTCTGTAATTATCCTTTCCTCACTGTGCCACACTTTACATAAACAATTCCACAGTCAAGCAAGCGCATGAACAAACAATGCACATCACACAGATTTACATAAGCAGAAACGCACAGCTTTCTAATAAACTTTGATGAGTATGGTTTGCTCTGTGATGAATTGCACATTCATCTGCTAAATGCATGTAATTCTACAGTTTGTCATGCAACCATAGGTGAAATTCAACTTGTGTCGCCAGAAGCGCTTGTATTCATCTGAGTTTGTTTCAGGTCTCACTCACTACTCAAATATGACATGCATGCATTGTACTGTAGAACTTTATATACATGCCATACATAGACATTAAAAAACAAAAACTATAAAACGTTTTTTACAGACACAGCTAAATTACTACATTCAAATCAAATTGAATTATTAAAACAACAAAATTACTAGGACTTACTAGTTACTAAGATCTAAAATCAACATAAAACACTGACGGAAACAATAAAACAGTATTACAAAAACTTGAAATATATAGACTTTAAATAACAAAAAAAACGCTAATAGAGCTAAAAGAATGAATTAAAACGAACAATTAAAACCAGGAAATCTAACAAAATTCCTAGAAGCATCCAGAGTGTGTGTGTCTCTGATTATCTGTGAGTGTGTGTAGTCATATTAGTTTCTGGTGTAGTTGTTGTTGTCACGCTTGATGGATTTGCTTCCAGCACAGTTTATTTTACGGCGCTGGCCCGCTGAGCATCACCCTGTCGAGCAGGTTCAGCTTTGCGTGTGTATCCTCACTCCTCTGTGGGTGTGTGTGTGTGTGTGTGTGTGGGTGTGTGTGAGTGTCAGAGCACTGGTCTGTGTGTGTGTGTGTGTGTGTGTGTGTTCTCTCAGGGTCATCAGTGAAGGTGTGTTGGTCATCAAGTGTGGATCAGAACATTATATTGCTTGACGGTTGCATTGAAGCTCTTATCATCCGTGTGTGTGTGTGTGTGTGTGGGTGCGTGAGTGTGTGGTGATATATTACCTTCTTTTGTGCAGGTGTGATAAAAGCTTTGGGGTGTGGAGATACGGACAGACCTGAGATAACATATCCTGGCTTAGCACGACATCTCTCACACACACACACACACACACACACACACTCTCTCTCTCTGTTATGTCATCTTACTGTGTGTCCTGCTTTCAGGTGTTAAATCTGTGTCAGTGAGAATAAACCGCTGATTCTTTTCTTCATTCGTGTTCACATTCATGTCAGCTGAACTCAAACTGTTTTTAGCATGTTGCTTATTCTTTTACAATTATAATGATTTGACTTTATAATAAGCTTTCATTAGTAATGCAACACATCTTTGTTAATGTTAGTTCATAAAAATACAGCTGGTCATTGTCAGGTCCATTAAATAATACTGACAGATACATATTTTGATCTTAATGTTGCATAAATAAAAGTTTAAATGAATATTAGTTCATCAGTTATTATCTAGCTCAGGTAACTAATGATAACTATCTTCAGAGTGTTGCTAATGTGTTCAGTTCTCAGATACTTTCATTTATTTATTTCAAACTGTTTGTAAAGGTGCTTAAAAATTGTGTAAATATTCATAGAAATTAAGAAACTTTTGCAGGGCCTAAAATATGCATTCATATACATTTTTTTAACGTCCAGTCTAAAGTGTGCCAATGATAAAATGAATATATATATATATATATATATATATATAAAACTATGTATATTTTATAAATACATAAATGTAGACATTTTAAGTAATAATAATAATAAATAAACTTAATTAAATTGTAAGATTAAATGTTTTTAATGTTTGTAAATAAAAAAACTGAAAAAGGCAGCACATTTAATAACAGACTTATGAATTAATGTATTGGAGCCTGTTGTATCAACTTTTTGTTCTGTTTTTATTATCAATATTTTTGTTGTGAAGCCAGTTTGAGAGAATTTCCAGTGATGTGCTTTTTGTTTTACTTTTTGTTTTTATCATCTGAAGATTTTGCATATTTCCAAGTAAAACAGAATATTGATGCAAAATACAATATATCTTTCATCCATGAGTGATCTCCAGAATAACATCACAAATGAGTCAATATAACCAGGAACTGGAGTCTCGGTGGAGATTTTAATGATACTTCTTCATCACTTCCAGTGAATCTCTGTGTGGTTCAGATTCAGCTCATCTGCTGGAGTCTTCCTGGTATGAAAATATAATAATAATGGGGAAAACAATAGCATGCTGAACTGATTAGGCCCTGTCCAGAGCTGTACACTGATGCTGAAGGTGTTTTATTACTGAACGAATCTGCGGTTTTGAACTAATTGAGTGAGTCAATGATTCAGAGACTCATTCATAAAGTGTGCATACTGTCCATCCTAAATTATATGTGATATCAGTCATTTTTAATACTATTTAGGGCAGATATCGTAGACGTGCATGGAGTCACTTGCTTAGTTTCTGAACGAATCAGTTGATTCGATGACTGCTGCTGCTTTAGTTTCATATTAAGAGTATAGTTTCACATTTGAAATATTTTCCTATTCCAGTATCCTTAAAAAGCAATACCATTTATTATTACTATTTATGCATCTTGTTTCTCCTGTATGTTTATCGTTTAAGGATGATTTAAACAAACTTTTGGGTTAATTCCTTATAAAAAAATGTAATCGCTCCACAGCTCTGTATATTTTCTGTATTTATGAAGTTCATGTCATAATTAAATTGCATAAATATAATCAATATATTTATGTAGTTACATGCTAGAATTGAATTATGCAAGTACTGTGTGTGAAATGTGACTTAGTGTGAAAGCGTGGTTAGTTAGTTAAACAGTATTATTACAGTAATGCTCTGTCTCCCCCTGCTGGCCTCACAAAACACACACACTACTGTATTGACCAGTCTTCTTCTTCACAATTTAATTATGAGATTGATATTGAGACCATATGCCTATGTTTGTGTGTATATTAAGATAATTTATGCCAATATAGATCATTTTAAATAAATAAATGTCTGAATGTAAATATTCATTCATGAATTTCCACACTGTGTTTTGCTCCATCAGCAGGTTTAAGAAGAATCCTTTCAAATCTTTGTCTATTCACATATACTGAAGTGTTTTTATTCTACTGTACATGTTTCAGCTCGTTCAGTACTTGATTAAAGTTATATCTGGTCTTTAATGCTGTTCTCAAACCATTATCACAAAAACACAATTCACACACTCTTCAGGGAACTGTTTTCTCGAATATTTTGTTGAACATCCACTGAAGTCATTTGTTTGGATAAAAGCCTCTACTAAAAGAAGTTAACATTTCTGTTCTAGATGCCTGTTACCTTCAGAAAAACATTCAGAAGTGACGTCCCCATAATGTTACCAAAATAATCAAATGGATTGGGTTTTTCCATTATAAAAACTGGACGTTTCACAACAAAGTTTTTATAACTTAGTGGAAACGAGTTGAATGCTTTTTTTAATGTCAAGGGTTTTTATTGTTGTTGTTTGGGAAAGGTTGAAAATGCAGATTGTTGAAATGGACCAGTCTCTGGACCAGGATGGTCTTTGTTGGACTGGTCTGATTTGTGCGTTTCTTTAATAAATCACAGAGTGGCTGTTCTTCTCTGTCACCAGCAGGTGTCGCAAAGATCTCGAACCTCAATCTGGGATCAAAACTTTGCTTTTATTGAGAGACTGTCGAACTTTGACACGGTGCGTTACCGAACTGCATCATGTGCTGAGAGTGAGCGATGTCTATTCCGGTGGAAGCGTTTCAGCGACGCCGCGGTGTGGCGTGGAGCTTTCGCACATGCGCAGTGCGCAGAGGCGGCGCTGGAGCCCAAGATGCTTTGGAGAGTCGAGCGATTCCACTCCAGCGCCACTTCCGCGTCCGGCCAGCGTCACGTGACGAATGAGCCTATTTTAATGAATATGTAGTTGTCTTATATTAAATAAGTAATAGAACATGTTTAGAGTTACGAATGAGATTGATTTAAAGTCCATTTGAGATTTATTCAGTGATGTATGTAGAGTCAAGGGTATTCTAACATCATTTTAAACAATGTAAACACAGAAATACTGTTAAATTGCAAATTACAGTAAGCGAGTACAATTAGCCTATCAATGACAGTATTTGTTTGATTTTTGTATATTTAGAAAATAGAAAATATTTTTTTAATTCTATCTGGATTGTTTGATTCAATGAAATTAAATCAATGTAAACATCTAATCAAAGTAAACAAAAATAAATGCAATTTATGTAAACATAATTGATTTTTATCATGAGTTTCTGAAATAAATGACATTTCTTTATTAGTATTTTCACTGTATCATGTAGGGCTGAACGAGAGATGATGATAGTGAGGTTTACATGAAATATAAATAAGAGCCAGGGATATACAGATGAATTATACATTAAATAATTAACTTGTTTGAGGAAAGAAAGTGGATGGTAGCAATATTTTTGTTTGTGTATTTATGACATTAAAAGCAAAGTTATTAGATGTAATATTAAAAACGGCTCCAAAATAAACGAAATAAGGTATAAAATGTAGGCATGCATAATAAATCATTAGAAAACATTTCAAAAATCATATTTGTGAAGAATGATTTCGTTTTTATGGGACAATTTCCAGATTTTCTTCCATAAAAGTTCCAAAAATTGCAGATATAAGAGTCCATTACTATATGTAATTATTAATTAAATAAATATAAATGATTACATCTGCATATTAGTAGAATTTTCAAAAAAAAAAACACGCACATATCCGCTGCAGCGCGTCGGACGCGTGACGTCACCGGAGCTGCAGTGAAGCGGAGTGGAAGCGCTAGAATCTCGAGCGCCGCGTCGAAGCGCAGCGACATTTTCATCTCATTTCATTTCCTCTTCATCCACAGGCCCAAATAGGACTGTCTGATCTGACAACCACAGCAGCTGCATGCTCGGAACACCCCGGAGCCCGACGCCTCAGAAGAGAAGCAGACGCTCATGCGCGATATTCGCCGGGTGAGTCTCCTTTCATCGCCGCGTTTCACGCATCTATCATCCGAGCGCGTTTCGCATTGATTATTGACCGAGTGCTGTCAGATGATCCCCGTGTTCTCCCTCCGGCTCGTGCGTTAGTGATTTCTGCGGAGATCCAGAAGCGTGAAATAAAGAGAGAGAGATGTGCATGTGGAGTTCAGCAGGCGTGGTTCTCTCATCATCACGCATGCATTCATCTGTTTTTATCATGCACGGCTCATTTGCATAAAAACATGCATCTGAAGCTGTGATTTAGGTTCTGGAGCTGATGTTGCTGTCGCATCTGCTGTGTTTGTGTAGTGCTGCACTGTGCTGCTTTGACGCTTCTCAATGATTGTTATCGCATGCAATTCCCATGCACAATTATATTAGCATTATTTTACACTAGTATCTGTCCAGAAAACAGGTGGTAGTGTTACAGCCATTCACAACATAGTAGCGTTCATTCAGAGTAATTGACTAGAAGGGCTCAGTTTATTTCATATTTTCCCCAAAACATGGTGTAGCTGTATTTATGCACTGTTTATATGTCATGAGAATTCGCGTGGCACTCAAGATCCTGTGAAGAATGCCCTGGAAGTGCCGTAGAGCCTCGTTTGTGGTGCTGGCGATGCACTGAAGTGAGGAGATCCAGCCTCAGGAGTTTAAAGAGCCAGACAGCAGCATGTGAAGAGACCGTCTGCCGCCGGACGCCCGAGTGCCAAGAGACCCGACCCGGACCAGCTTAGAGGAGACACACACGACTGATCGCAGACACTTGCTCGTTCAGCAGGGTTCCCACAGCCAGCCTGCAGAGAACCTGACTAACTCCATATGTTCCAGGACTTCATTTACAAAAACAGATTCAATCCCTTTGAGATGGAAAAAAACTGAAAAAACTCTTTATTTGATTTTTGTTTGTTTTTTATATAAAATTTGTTGATTTTTTGTTGATGTGTAAGAGTAAAAGATTTTTACATTTAGCTTTTTTTATGATGCAAAAAATCAGAAAAAACTATTTTAGTGTTTTTAGTAGTAAAACGTGTGTAAAGGACATGTGAGCAGACCGCGCAGTAAAATCTTCCAGAATATACGGAGGAATAAAACATTTTGGTGTTTGTCAGTGCTGCTGAAACAAACAAAAACACTGTAAATATTGTAAAAAATTCAGTTTACAAATGGAAATAGATCAAGTGCAATAATAAAACCATGTGAACGATATATGAGCAAAGCCTCGGTAAAATATAGAGAGGAATAAAACCACATTTTTATAAATAAAATATAAAAGTTGATGTGAAGGAAATATTAAAACACCATCTGAATGTAGAGTTCAACTGTTTTGGTGTTAGTAGTGCTGCTGAAGGGAAGGGAAACTTCTCAAAGTATGGATTGCAATAAAAAAAAATTAAATGTAAATTGATCAATTTGATAAAAACAGTGTATTTTGAATACAATCTTTCCACTAGTCTAAGAAGCTGTACAGATGTCAAAATATCAGCAGTTTTTTTTCTGTAGTTTCTTTCCTCAATGGTCCTGGAGGTTTCTGTCGTGTGTGTGTGTGTGTGTGTGTGTGTGTACGGACTGAATCCTGACGGTGGAAGATCTCACATCCTCTGAGAGCAGGAAGCAGGTTTGCTCTGATGGTTGTGGTGTGTTATCAGAGGGACCACTTCATTGATTGGACTCTGTTAGTGTTTGCCTCCGGCGCTCCTGTGATTGACAGCTGGATCACAGCGGGCCGCT
This sequence comes from Enteromius unitaeniatus, assembly GCA_032359435.1. Classification (NCBI taxonomy): domain Eukaryota; kingdom Metazoa; phylum Chordata; class Actinopteri; order Cypriniformes; family Cyprinidae; genus Enteromius; species Enteromius unitaeniatus. The sequence continues at coordinate 18,332,096 of JAUMHI010000063.1, forward strand.
TCAGTCAGATCTGCTCCGTTTGCTTCATTGATGTGCGTCACCTTTCTGTTTTCAGCTGCTGATGCTCGGAAACGGTTGTTGTTGATGTTTTGCAGCCGTGGAAAGTGTTCGGACGCTTTAAATGGTGTTTACTTTTAAGGAAGTGTTTGTGCATCCTTCTTCACGAGCTCAAACGATACATGTGGAGATCAGTCTTACTCTGGAGAATATTCATTTACATCGGTGCAGAGATGACAGGAAACTGAAAATGCAATAAAATATATCTAAAACAAGCAGTCGAAGAGCGTTTTGGATGCAAATATAACTATAGAAAATGCCTCTAGTGTTTCACCCTGAGAGGGGAAATGGAAGTTTGTGTTATTTATTTATAATATATATTTAACACATCTTTCTCAGTTCTGTAACTTAATGTCCTGCTATGAATGTTAGATCACAAAGGCATGAATTGTGGTGAATTTGAGGCTTGAAAAGGCCAGTGTTGATGAAAGAAATATTCAGAACTCGTTCTTAAAAGTGAAATATGCAAAAGGTGGTGCTTTAAAAGAACAACTTTAGGCTCCTCTTCAATGAAAGAACTAGGTGATAGTGTTTGGCCCTTCAGAACATATGAAGGCCCTTGATTTTGACCTGGGACCTTGTATCAGCTCTCAGGTCCTCACAGGTTGGGAATTTGGGTGTCCTGTTATGTGACTAGCTTTTATCAGCCATGTACACTTGCAGAAATTCAACCTTTCACATTCTGTTTTGATTATTGCAAGCCTCTTCATTGGGTCGCTCCAGCTGGAATCATCAAAGGGTCTCCACCTGACCTCCTCGGATTTGTCTGAAAACAATCTATGTGATGGGTAATATGCCCAACAGATCATATACAACATTTCAGATCTCTACTGTGCATACGTTTTTCACAAAAAATCTGTAGAGAAGTTCATTTTTTACCCCGTTTTGGTGACCCTCTACTTTTCTTTGAAACTATTACGTAAATGGTTTTCAGATGTCCATAGAAACCTCAGTGCTCAATGTATAAGCATCAAACTTGGTAAATGGTCTGATATGTACCATGTCTTTCACATCCTTTGACATCAGGCAACAGAGTCTGATGGATTTTGAGATATTAAGGTCCAAAAATGAAAAGAAAAACGAATTTACACCAATCTTCAGAGCAATATTTCCCATGAATGACAGCAGCTGTGAACATGAAACTTGTTTTTTTGAAAGAGTCTGTTCTTATTAATAAATTAGGATGGGGTTTTGCCTCATTTTTCTGTTATAATTTTTACAAAAATGTGTGACATTCACAACTACTCTAGTAGCAGCTATTTTGAACTCATATGCCTAAATTAATTCTATAATGCAGCATTCTATTGTGCTCCAGGACCTCCACCTCGGGAAAGTTCAATGTATGGCCACTTAAGTTAGGAAACACACACTCGGGCCAGTTCAGTGCAGACAGAGTTGGTTGGAATTATCCATAGGCATCCATATATTTGCCAACTGTTACAATGGAACGCATTTACGACGGACATCGGGAGAACTGACTCGGATTCACAGACTACCGGCATTCAGAAGTACCTAATCTTGATGTTCCTCTCAATCCAGTGAATAATACATCCATTTTCATTGAGAAAGCAGGGCAATATGTTAGTTACTTGAGTGTCTAACCGACAATGCTGGGTTGGTTTCATCAGAGACGTCTCTGACACAGAGCAAGACATTAAAGGGCTTTTTTTTTTCATCCCCATGGCGCAGCTAGAGGCTACTTTCGGCCAAAAAGGGAAGATGTCTGTTGGGTGCCTCTCCAGCACATCATAATGAAAATTGATGACTTCCACTGGACGATGCTATGACATGAAAGAAAATGAAACCACGGATTCAGACACTTTCATGAACAACTTTCAGTAACTGTTATGTCACACATTTATTTTTGACATTATTAAAGTGACTCATGTGGTTTTTTGTATAAGTGGAACATTAATAAATTCTGTTGAAATGCCCAAACCAAGTTGAATAGCAAACATGAACAATAGGATCAGTGACAAAACTCATCAAAAAAAATATTCACGTTTCATGTTCACACCTGCTGTCGTTCATGGGAAATATTGCTCTGAACATTGGTCTAAATGAGTTTTTTTCCATTTTTGGACATTAATATCTCAAAATCCATCAGAGTCTGTTGTCTGATATCAAAGGATGTGAAAGACATGGAACGTATCAGACCATTTACCAAGTTTGATGCTTGAAAATGAAAATGATTGAAAATGTAGGTTTCTATGGACATCTGAAAACCCTTAAAGTAATAGTTTCAAAGAAAAGTAGAGGGCCAGCATTCAGGTGTAAAT
>JAUMHI010000063.1:18334531-18353460 GCA_032359435.1 Enteromius unitaeniatus
AAACCCTTAAAGTAATAGTTTCAAAGAAAAGTAGAGGGCCAGCATTCAGGTGTAAATACAGTAACAATGCTGTGAGTGTAATTCATGCAGTTCTGGACTAAGACTCTTAGCCTAGAAAATTTCATGGCACAACTAGTTCTGGAGATATTTCTGTCTGAACATGGTCACTCAGACTGTGATGCCAAAACGGGGTAAAAAACATAACTTTTCTACAGATTTTTAGTGAAAAACGTTCGCGCAATAGAGATCTGAAATGTTGTATAAGATCTATTGGGCATATTACCCATCACATAGATTGTTTTCAGACAAATCTCAGGAGGTCCGGTAGAGAACTTTTCAGAAATTTGATGATTCCAGCTGGAATGGCACTATTATGGCTTCTCTAAATTGCAAATTTGCCGTCTTCAATTGGTCCAGAATGCCGCTGCTTAATTTCTCATAAAAAAGAAAAAAGGGATCATGTGACTCAATTCAGAATGCATTTTAAAATGGTATTATTTGTTTTTAAATGGTTCCACCAGCAAGCACCTATCTATTGCTGCACTAATACACCCCTTCAGAGAAGATTGAGATCCTGACACCAGGAGCTTCTATTAAATCCAGACTCGGGCGCAGAGGTGACCGTGCTTTCTCGGTAATTGGGCCTCGTCTTTGCAATGATCTGCCAATTGAAATCCGAATGGCTCCTAGTCTGACTATTTTTAAATCTGTTTTCACTGGCCTACTCTCTATAAATGCTTCTTTTATCTATGCATTTCCGTTTTGTTTCTTTTTTCTTGGCTGTAATGGTGTATTTTTATTTTCTGATGATGTTTCTAAATGTACAGCTCTTTGGTCAGGTTTGCGGCTGTTGTATATGTTCTATATAAATAAACTAATCCTAAACCATTATAAGAGCATTTTTGTTCAACTGAAAGACTGGGTGGATGTTTAAGCTTCTGCAACCATCTATGTTTTTTAGCTGTTGTTTTATTTTTGATGTGTGAAAGCAGCCTGAAATACACAGCGGCTGTGGTATTTTTTACCGTTATGAGAGTGACTTCATTGATTCAGAGCTTCCGGGGGATTTGAGGGCCGTCTTGTTGTTGTGGACTTTTTCTGCTCTTGTGCTGCTGTTCTGGAGATCGGGTTAAATCTGTGACTGGAGACTTCAGATTTGGTCTCAGGACGGGTTTGTTCATTGTGGTCCATGTCGTGAGCTGATGATGTTCTTCACACAGGATTATTGTGTTCTGTAATCATGTAAACATCTGCAGTGATGCCTCTCAGCTTTTAGCAATCCAGAGACAATATTCAAAAACAGTCATGACACTTGTTGTAAATATGCTCTAGCTCTTTTCTTAAAGTTCCGAATGTGTGAAGCTCAGCTGCACATCAGAAATATATTTTTGGGGTTTTCTCATTGTGATGATTAAGGGAATTTGGGATTGGCTGCCTATTTATATTTCTGTGAAACAGGAAGCCATGGCTGAGTCACTTCATGTTCATAAGTGAATATGAATGGGAATATATATATATATATATATATATGTATGTGTGTGTGTGTGTGTGTGTGTGTATATATAATGATTTATTTATTTATTTATATTTTTTTTTTAAGATATTTTTTTTAAAGGGTTTTAAGGGTGCCAATAATTGTGTCCAACAAGTATTTGAGAAAAACATTTATTTCAGTATCATATTCCCGCTCCCGTTTTAAATTCTGATAACCCAAGGAATGGTTAGATTTTTGTGAATTTTTTATTTATTTATTTATTTATTTTTATTATAAAAAATCAAAAGGATTGACAATACAGATTAATTTTCACAGCCTTCTATGGTCATTTTTACCAATGGTGCCAATATTTTTGGCCTTAACTTATCTGCTCTAAAGATTCTGTTGTAATACAAATAAAAGAAATGCCATAATAACATCTTAATTTCTTGTGTGTTTTGCATTTTAAGATAGTGTTAATATCACTTAATGGAGTCTCATCATACTTAAAGGAATAGTTGACCCATAAATTAAAAATCATAGTTCTGTACCTGTGTAAATTTATTTGTTCTGCTGAACACAAAAGAAGATATGTTGAATAGTTTGTAACCAGACAGTTTTGGTCACCATTGACTTCCATAGTAGGAGGAAAAATACTTTAGTGATCCAAAACAGCCTGGGTACAAACATTCTTCAAAATATCTTCCTTTGTATTCAGCAGAACAAATAAATTCATTCAGGTTTGGAACCACTCGAGGATGAGTAAATGATAACCAAGTCTAACCAACTATAACTAATATTTTGTCTAGACTCTTTAAACCTGTTCCTCCAGAATAAGAGCGAAACTGTATAGAAAGATGGTTTACACTAATGTAATGTCCGTGTACCATTTATATTTGCATGTAAACGTTTGCATTTGACAGATATAAAGTGCCTTGCATTGAAGCACACATGTGAGCAGTTCCTGTCTGCTCTGGGAATATAACCCATGACGCTGGTGTTTCGCTCCACGCTCTTCAGGAATGAGTGGCATGCTGTTGTTTATGTTTGTGACGTGTAGATTGAGGCTGAACGTGCTTGTATGTGACACTATACTCCGCTAACAGAAAGTGTATAGTTGTGTATTCTGAAAGTGTATTCTGTCAGTTGTTTAGGGATTGATTTTCCCAGCGCTGTGACGGGTTCCTTCAGTTTCTGGGTCGCTCACCTACATGAGACCGCACCTGCACTGCTTGTGCTCGTGACCCAGATCTGAGGATCTCCTGCTGAGAAATGATATGAATTACTGCGATCAGAGGTCACTTTTTATTTATACAGCACATTCGGGGCACATTTACTTATTTACAGAGCTGGGTAGGTTACTTACTAATTGTAGGCTGTTACTGATTCCAAATGACATGATAAAAGTTGTAGATAGTAAATTAATCCTATTACATTAAATTTAAGGTCATTAAATCTGACTGTTTTATTACTATTGAAATAAAAAGTAATGTATTGTTACTTTTTATTTATTACATTAAGAATCTGGTAACCTCATCTAGATTAGATGTAATCAATTAACCTCCACTTCTGCTTATTTATTTTAGGTTAAGATGTATTGTATGGTGCTGTGTGGTATTTACATAGAACATTGCATGACACACACTTGTACCCACACACACACACACACACACACACACTCTCTTACACACATTTTCACTCACATTCACTTACACACACACACACACACACACACTCACACTAACTCTTACTGACACTCGGACCCACACACACTCACTCTTACTCACACTCATAACCACACACACACACACACACACACACACACTCTTACACTTGTACCCACACTCACACTCATACACACTCACTCTTAGTCTCACTCCCTCTTACTCACACTTGTACCCACACAGAGACACACACACACACACACACACACACACTCACTCTTAGTCTCACTCCCTCTTACTCACACTTGTACCCACACAGACACACACACACACACACACACACACACACTCGCTCTTACTCACACTCATAACCACACACACACACACACACACACACACTCTTACGCTCGTACCCACACTCACACTCATACACACTCACTCTTACTTACACTCACTCTTACTCACACTCGTAGCCACACACACACACACACACTCTTAGTCTCACTCCCTCTTACTCACACTTGTACCCACACAGACACACACACACACTCTTAGTCTCACTCCCTCTTACTCACACTTGTACCCACACAGACACACACACACACACACACACACTCACTCACACAGTCTGTCACACTCGTAGCCACACACACACACACACACACACACACTCACTCTCTCTTACTCACACTCGTAGCCACACTCTCACTCTTACTAATCACAGAAGAAGATGTTTCACCTCAGTGTTACTCAGACGGTGGAATCGTAACATTCTTGAAAAGATCTTCTTGTGAAAGTGAGAAAGTGAGTGTTTCAGTTTTAGAGCTTGGATTTGTGGCTGATCTGCCGTTTCAGACGGTAACGTGAGCAAGAAGAGGAAATCCAGTCATTTAGCATGGTTCTGTCAGTCTCTTCCTGTGGGTCCTGTGTTTCTGATCTCTGTAATCAGTCAGAGTGTGAACAGACAGAAAGCAGAAGTCATAATGCTCTCCTCCAGGGACCGTCACAGGTGTGTGAACAGGAAGTTGAACCATAAGCACCGACTGCGGTCATTGTTTTATTTCCAGCGATGATGTCATGTCGTCTGCTCATTTGCATCGGCGGCTGTTGTATGTCCGCTCGCACTGAAGCGCGTTCATGCAGAGCTTCTCTGTTTAAACGTCCTGAGATGATCCAGCCGTTCATCTGAGGTAAGCAGCAGAAGATAATGGTGCGTGACTGACCGCTGAAGGTCACTTCTGTCTCTCACCTGCCGGATCTTTTCTTGAACGTCTCGTTGTTTAGGTTGAGCTGCGTGACTCTTCATGTGAATGCTGAAGTTTGTCTCGTGTTTAAACATGTTCAAGCTGCTGGGTTTGAGAAAAACACATTCGAGTCTCTGTTTGAATGTATCTCACAGTTATGTATTTGAGACGCATCGGGATGCTTTTAGATGTTGCTGGAGCTCTCTGGGATCTACAGTTTGATCTCTTTTTTTTGTGAAGATGAGACAAATCAAGCATCAAGACCTTTTATGTAAAAATACCGTAGAACACTTTTTACGTTTACAAGCCAAAACAGCTCTAAACTAACATGTGGCTGAATTTTGATGCAATTTTTTACTGGAGAAAGAGTTATGAACTACTACGAACAGATGTTAACTGATGGACTGGAGTGCTATGGGTTATTCTGATGTTTTTATTAGACTCTCATTCTGACGGCACCCATTCACTACTATTGCTATAGCTACATTTCTCCAAACCTGATCCTGGATGGGTGAGGATATTTAAACTTGTAGGTGAACTATTCCTTTAACTGGAGATGTCCGATCTGCTTTCGTTAGATGGTTTTTCGTGCAGATTGTGAGTATCCTTCATCTCCAGTGTCATGGCTTTATTCAAAGTCTCTCTCGATAGCGAAACAGACACCTTCTCTGACCCCCATGGGTTTCATCTTTAACCTTGATGCACCAGTTTAGATGTTAATAATCCAGGGTGAGCGTCAGATCTTATCATGTTTTGCTGTGAGTGTCTTGAAGCGTGATCTTTGCACGGCTTCTTGCAGCAGAAATCTCTTCCTGTGAGTTTTGTGCATAAATACTTGGAGGATCAATTCCTGTTGTCTTCATGTAGTTATTTATGTATGTATAAATCATATTTTTGTAGTTATTAACGTTATACATTATCCCCAAAAAGCGATATAAGATGTTTTATTTTGGGCGTTGAGCTTTGCATTTCTGTATATTTAAAGTATTTTTGTTCTTATCATTATCTTATTTTGTTTGTGTGTTTGTTAATGTTTGTATATTATGTTTTAATGTTTGTGACAGGAAACACATGTTGGTGTAAATCATTGCACTGCTGTTTCTCAGGATCAGCTCTGATTAATAACACTCTGACATTAAATCAACATGATTTATAATAACAATGTACTCTACTGCTATGTGCCCAAACTATGTAGCTGCTTAGATGTAGGAGTGTGTGTGTGTGTGTGTGTGTGTGTTGTACCTTGTTTAATTATTTAGTGTCTGGAGTGCAGCTTCATTATTCATATCTTCAGAAAACAGGAACTGCTGCTAACATCACACCAGATAATACTGAGAGATCACGTCGGATAGAATTATTTGTCATTGTAATTTGGTTTAATTGACAGTCTGTACATGTACAGTACATCAGAGAAGCGTCTATTACTCTTTTCTTTAGCGCTCTTTTGAAAGTAAACCTTTAAAGCGTATTTTATTCTGTTTTGCTTCCGGTTGATTTTTGAAGTGAACCCAGCATTTTTCTTCCATCATTTCTATCTTTATTTTTCTTTTATTTATAACATTCTATATCATGTCAGTTCATAACATTCATACAAAAAAATGTATTTGCTTTAATATGTAATTAAATGAAACAAATGAACAGTGAATTTAATGTCCTTTTTATTTATTTATTTATATATATTAATAACTAATAACATTCATTACTTAAATTCTAATTCAAATAGAAGATGAGAAAAATCCATCCATCCACTCTAGTAGAGAGAGATCCTATAATAGATACTAAAATAACACTGATCCACACACACACACACACACACACACTTGTTGTTGTCTTTTTAATGATTGGTTTCTCTAATCTCTCTCATTCTGCATCTGCTCTTTATTCAGCAGCTCAATAGATGATGCTCGCCCTATGTCTATTTAGAGAAATCCTCTGCACCCTTTCCCTCTCTCTATCACAGAGATGTGCTAATGTATGCCAGGGTGCACACACACACACACACACACACACACACAGACATAAATAGCAGTGTGTGAGTGAAGTGTGTGCTGGGTGAGGATGAAGCGCTGTGATCTTCTGAGTTATGAATGATGTGTTTATCTCTCCTCAGTGTGTGTGTGTGTGTGTGTGTGTTTTCCCGTTGCTGTTCTCCAGGGTTGTGAAGCTCTGCTGCTCTGAGATCAGTCTGAATGTTCAGGTTTGATTCAGAAGAGTGAGGATCAGCTCAAACGGCACTGTGATTCTCAGACTGTTTCTGCTCTGGTGACCGTTAACTCATCATTTGCATGTTCAGGAAGGTCACATTTCCATATTCCACAGTCTCAGTCATTCAGAAGCTCCTGGTGGTGTAGTCCAAAACTACTCTTCATCTGCTAAATCTACTTCAGTTCAACCATAACTAATACTGTATTTTTGTATTAGATTAGATCAGATAGTGTTTTTTTATTTTTGAATATAATTACCGTATGTAAATATCACACCCCTGCCCCTAAACATATCATTCACCACGGGATATAACAGGCAGAATATTATATTAATACTCCAAGTGTTTCAAGGCAGAAACGAGAGCAGTCCTCTGTTCTTCATGTAAATACACCGGATGTGTTCAGAAGAGCTTGTTTGTGATGTTAAATAGCTGTTACTGTGCTTTTATTGGGCTGTTAGTGTGTTCTATTGTTCAGAAGTGGGTCGGTTTAGGTTCAGGGTACGGCTGGGGTTAGCTGCTCCAATTAAAGTCTATATTTAAATCAGACGATTTCTACTTTTACAGAAAACACAAGTGATGCTAAAGAGTCTGTATGTGATGAGCTGTTAGTGAGAATGTTAAATAATCTCACTGTTGTAAGGTTTTAACAATTTTGTCACTTTGCTTTTGTAATTTTATTTATAAAATGTATCGTTTATAAAGCAGAGACCATATTTAGACCCTTTCCCACACACACTCTCACTCACTCCTCCAGTTTGATGGAAAGTCCGTGTCAGTTCTGTTCTTTTTCTGTTTTTTTTCTGGTTTTCACTTCCTGTTTCTGACCATCTGAGGCTGTTGTGATGGGCTTCACTCACACTCGTCTGTTTCTCACACTGGCTTCATGCTGTTCTTCACTGTCAATAACGTTTACTGCTGTAAAAGTCTGATTTGACCCTTTGGCTCTCTCTCTCACACACACGCGCACACACACTCTTCTGTTTTTGTCTCCTCAGCTGTGATGGTTCAGTCACACACACACTCACACACACTCTTGTGTGTTTGTTTCCTCAGCTCTGATGGTTCTTGTGAGTGTGTGACAGTCAGAGTCTCCAGCATCAGTCCTCAGCATGTCTGCTCCACAGGTACACACACAGTTGTTTTTAAATTGTAATCATATTTATATCAAATTAAAAAAACGAGGTTAAAATATATATATATATATTTTTTTTTTTAATGGTATATTTGGTGTTTATATGTATATACTACATTGTGAAAGTAGTGCTTATCAATCTGCCCATGTAAAAATAGATTTCATCTGCCTCATGCAAAATATAAATATATTTTTTAAAATTAAAAAATATGTATTTAGCACGAGATCGATTAAATCTTTTTTTACGTGGGCAGATGAATTGATTTTTTTTGTTTATTATTTATTTAAATAATTCATATTGTTTTTTTTGGTTCAATTTATTTATTTTTATTTTATTCATATACATTACTTTATTAATTTACATGATAAAAAGTAAAGTAATATATTACATAAAAAGTCATTTCAGTAACTAGAAAGTGTTCATTGGTTCTGAAATACATTTTCTTCTTTTGTTTTTTTTTTGCTAAAGAAGTAATCTCACATGTTTGATAGGCTGTTTTGTGTTGTTTGTTCTCTCAGGGATCATGGCCGCCGGGCACCGAGTGCGTGGCCAAGCATAATTTCCAGGGCAGCACAGAGCAGGACCTGCCCTTCAGTAAAGGAGACCTGCTGACCATCATCGGCGTGACCAAGGTAACAGCCAATCAGCAAACACCTGATGATGTCATGTGAAGCGTCACACTCACACTGAGTTACACACTTCATATTTACTACACACTGCTAACAGCAATCTCATTATTGGACTTAATATTGAATTCTGAGAAAATGAGTTCGATATTAGATATTAAAGAAGACCTGTGGTAGACTGAAGTTTAAAAAGTAAAAAAAAATAAATAATAATAAAATAATACAGATTTAGGCTTAAAAAGTTTTAAGTTTAGGTAATTGATTTAGAAGCATTTTTCTGTATTTTATAAAAAAGAAATGTTATGTTATAGAGTATTTTATAGGAAATAAAAGCATAAATCTAAACAAGTTGTGTTCCAAATGTGTGATTTGGTATTTTTAAAAATGAACTTTTAGTTGGATTTTGTTTGGCTGCAGTACCAACAAACATTAAACTCAAAGTGATATTTTTGCTTATATTATAAGAAGAATACATTTCTGTATATATATTTTTGGAATATATTAAATATTCATATAATATTCTGATTATATTAAACCTATTTTCTATATTGTTATTTTTACTGTGATTGCATAGAAAATGTTATGCATTATTATTAGCATTAAATAAATGAATACTAATAATACTAATACTTTTTTAATGTTTATTACAGCGGTGAAACATAATGCAACAGCATCATGACTGTTGCAGTAATCATGAGACTATTAAATGTTTTTTATAAATTAATATCAAGTCTGCTTGGTGGTTTGGATGAAATTATGCTTTTTTTGGAGTTAAAAGTCCCCATTTAAACCATTTCAAATCAAATGCATTAATGTTGATGTGCATATATTGAATCATCTTCGTCAAAATACAACACACATCATCAGTTAATAAATAATAAATAATTTCAGCTATCATGCAGATGAGCGACTGATTGATTGATTGATTGATTGATTCAGGACCCAAACTGGTACAAGGCGAAGAGCTCTGTTGGGCGGGAGGGAATGATTCCAGCAAACTACGTTCAGAAGAGAGAAGGAGTTAAATCTGGAGGAAAGCTCAGCCTGATGCCGTGAGTTCATGATCTTCATTTGCACTGATAGTGTTCAGATCAATAACTCCTGACCCAGTCACGATTACAGAGCACTGTGGGTAATGCTGGTCCTCAGGTTCATATGAGGTTGTGGTTTTACTGTAGAAGCTCTTGAGAATGGATGAGTGTAGATGAGGAGTCTGGAGACGCGTCTGAAACTCCACAATCTCTCTCTCACACACACACACACACACGCACTCATGTAGTGTGTCCATGTTTTCTGTATGTGGTATTGTCCTACACCTAAACCTAGCCCTTATAGGAAACTGTGTACCGTTATTGAAGTTCATCAAACACTGTTTAGTATGTTTTTTAAGCCTTTTGTTTTACAGGGACACAGGAAGTGTCCTCATAAACCACAATGCCTGAACACACACACAGATATACACATTCATGCTTGCTTACAAACATACTCATACGCACAAACACACATGGAATACTTAAAGACACTTAAACCCACACACACTCACACACACACACACTGAGGAGTGTGTTTTACTGAAGTATATTTACAGACGACAGTGATGGAGAATGCAGTTTCTCGTGAAATGATGAGCATTCTCATGTCTGTAAACACAAGTGCATTCCTGCTGGCAGTTTTTCTGCATTTTTTGCATGAAGGGTGTGTGTTCAGCACAGAGCTCGTGACCCACAATCCTCAGCATTTGCTGATTCTGCTCAAACACGGCATTGCTGTTTTCTAACCTGATTAGGTTTGAACAATCATCATTCTGTGTGACTGACTGGGTTAGCATGATTTGATTTCAGTAACATGCTCTATCTTTGTCTAACACACACACACACACACACACCCCTGACCTCTGACCTAGCTGCTGTTATTAAATCCCTAATCTGTGCTTTTTGTCTTGATACTGTGGAGTCCAGGACTCAGTTGAGTTTTTCTGCATGTGATTTATTGCTGAAATCTGAGTGTTAATATGTGTGAGTGTGATGAAGCTGGACTCTTCCTCTGAAGTGTCTAGCAGCTGATCACACTGTGGTGTTTCGTCACACATCAGACTCTCTGATGATTGTTACTCATCCAGTTTCATCCAGAGCTGAGGTCGTTCACTGAGCACACAGATCAGCATTCATGCAGAAAGTCCATTTGTTTTCTGATGATCGTCTCTGTACTGTACACACTGTATGATCTGAGGGTAATGGATGTGTGTGTTGTGTGTCTGTCAGATGGTTTCACGGTAAGATCACGCGTGAGCAGGCGGAGCGGCTTCTCTATCCACCAGAGACGGGTCTGTTCCTGGTCAGAGAGAGCACGAACTACCCCGGAGACTACACGCTGTGTGTGAGCTGCGACGGTAAAGTGGAGCACTACCGGATCATCTACCACAGTGGAAAACTGTCCATCGACGAGGAGGAGTACTTCGACAACCTCATGCAGCTGGTGGAGGTGTGTGTGTGTGTGTGTGTGTGTTTTGAGGCATTCCTCACATTCTTATGTCTCATTCTCATCATCATTTTTTTTTTGGCGTGTCATAACAAGCTGCTCATGAATCAACGTCACACACACACACACATATCTTGTAAGACCTATAAACAAGAGCAGACCTGTGTGTGTGTTCTGTCCTCTAGTGGCTCCTGACTTTCTGTGAAGCATAGATTGATCATTAAACTAGAGTTTATTTCTAACTTCTTTTTTGCTTTTCATTGAATGAGCAAACAGAATTCAAATGAATTCAAAAATGATTGACTATTCAAGAAATCTATTACAGTTTGATTCATTGATCATTAGTTTTATTAATGATTGAAGTGTTTGTGTATCTCTGGATGTGTATTTCAACGTCAGCTCAGAAAGTCATCTGCTGTTTGTTCCGGAAACATCTCAACAGAGCGTCGTGAGACGAGTGTGACCTCTATTCCCAGCATGCTCTGCTCCCTCGGGCTGCTGTCCTTCACTCTTCCCCTCCGCTCTCTTTATTTTGGGCCCACAGTCTCTGTGCGTTTCCTCTTTCACAGGAAGTGCTCTGACAGCTGCTCTGACCCTGAGCAGAGTTTATAACTGCTTCTGTGTGCAGCATGACTATTGATGAAGCATATTAATGTGTGTGTGTGTGTGTGTGCGCGCAGCATTACACCAAAGATGCGGACGGTCTGTGCACGCGGCTCATCAAACCCAAGCTGATGGAGGGGACGGTGGCGGCGCAGGACGAGTTCTCCAGGAGTGAGTATATTTTTGTAATATTTACTTTTACAGATGTGTTAATATTCTGTGGTTTTGTATACTTATATACTTTCAGGTTTCAATTTAATTGTAGATTTAAAAAATTGTATTCGTTATTTATTTTATATCCAATTAGTAATGTTATTTGAGTATTATTGCTATACTATTCTTAGAAATTGTATTATTTAGGTTAAATAATGTAACAATAAAACATTTTTTATTTTTATAATTTATTTCAGTTTGTTTTTCTTTTTCTTTTGTTTCTTGTTAATAATACAACTGTAACACTAAAATAATTTTTTTTTATGTTTTATGTAGTAATAATTCATTATTTATTTAGTATTTATCATTTAGTTTTAGCACTTATTTATTTTATTTCAATTTAATAGTTTTTATTAATATTTTTAATTTCTTGCACATTTGTATAATATATTTGTTGATCTGAAAGATTAGTATTTGGGTTAAATTATTTAAATTTAAATTATTTATTTGTATTATAATTATTAAAAATACATTTTTAGCTCTAGTTCAATGTTAGTTTTTATTTAGTTTATTTCCAGTAATTGGATAACAGTATTACTTATAATGATCTATTATTCTATTATATTTATTGCAGTATATTGTAGTATTATTTCTATTTGAATTCTTGCTTGCTCAGATCTGTCAGTAAGCAGATGTTTATCTTCACAGGTGGATGGGCTCTGAACATGAAAGATCTCAAACTCATACAGAGCATCGGCAAAGGAGAGTTCGGAGGTGCGTGAAGATCCATGATGCTGTGTTTGAGGAGGAAGAATCAGTGTGTAATCTGTGTGTGTGTGTGTTCAGACGTGATGGTGGGAGATTACAGAGGGACGAAGGTGGCAGTGAAGTGCATCAAACACGACGCCACGGCTCAGGCCTTCATCGCTGAAGCTTCAGTCATGACGTAAGTACAGATCATCAGACCTTCAGCACAGGGAAATTCTGCAAAAGTCATATTTTTTGTTTAGTTTGAGTCTCTGAATAAAATTGAGCTGTTTTTACTTCATGTTCTCAGACTATGTGAACCAGAAAAGCCTGATGGAGCAAATATGTGTTTCTGTGTGTGTGTGTGTGTGTGTGTTGCAGTCAGCTGAGACACACTAACCTGGTGCAGTTATTAGGGGTGATCGTGGAGGAACGAGGCAGTTTGTTTATCGTGACAGAATACATGGCTAAGGTCAGTGACGTTTCTCTAGGTTTTGCTGTTAAAAGTCTCCTCGTGAACTCATTAATGCGGTTGTGATCTACTGTTGATGAACATACATACACGAGTCCAATGTTTAAATCTTAATCTTAAAAAACTGTGTGTATTCTGCGGGTTTTACAGCGTTTGGAAAGTTAATTCCTTTACTAAAAAAGTATGCATTTTTAGCCATTTTTCTATATCTATTGCAGGTCAAAAAAGACCTGAATGTGTTACGAGGGATATTTAGCAGGCATTTAATCAGTGATTCTGAGAAATCCTGTTTAATTCATGTAATCTGAGACGCCTTGTGTATTTGTGTGTGTGTGTGTGTGTGTGTGTGTGTGTGTGTGTGTGTGAGCAGGGCAGTCTGGTGGATTACCTGCGCTCTCGGGGCCGGACCGTGTTGGGCGGCGAGTGTCTGCTGAAGTTCTCTCTGTGAGTAAAGCATCGGTCAGCTCAGGATCTTGAGTAGGGTTGGGAATCCAGAATCTGAATCGGTGTTTTTCAATCAAAGACAAAAACATTTTACAGTCCCTTTCCACCAGCTAAAAATGATCTTTGTGCACAAAAGGTATTCTCATAGCTTTGTAACCTTACGATTGAACCACTGACGTCATGTGGATTATTTTAACGTTCAGATAGCTCTCAGATTCCATCGCAAATATAAAGGTCTTACAAGTTTAGAAGGATGTGAGGATGAGGATTAGTTTTTGAGTGTACTATCCTGTCTGTGCGTCTTTTTTAGCTGCTGAAAAGGGACTTTAAAAGATGTATTTGTCTTTGAATCATTCATTCAAGAGATTTGTTCAAAAACACTGATTCACATCCCATCTTAAGTTGACTCGAGTCACTGAATCATTCTATTCATAAATTGCCTTTTCTTTAGCTGTCTAATCATTTCAGATTGCTGCTGCTCTATTTGTACACACACGGCTCTAAATACAGTCTAGGTTTTATTCTTTTTATTCATGATATTCTGCAGCAATTAAATGTTGTAATTGGTACAAAATAATCTAACTGTTTGGCTTCATGTTTTCTAACCACATGGAAACTGGGAATCTGAATCATCTCTAATCTTGAGTGTTTGTGTTGCAGGGATGTCTGTGAGGCCATGGAGTATCTGGAGGCTAATAACTTTGTACACAGAGATCTGGCGGCTCGTAACGTGCTCGTATCCAACGATAACATCGCCAAAGTCAGCGACTTCGGACTGACCAAGGAGGCTTCGTCCACTCAGGACACGGCCAAGCTGCCTGTCAAGTGGACCTCACCCGAGGCGCTGCGAGAGAAGGTATTTCAAGAACGACTGGCAGTAATATTGAAGCTTGTTTCTGGAAGCAGCGCTCCTGATGGATGCTGATCATGCAACAATATCATTTAAAGCATGAATGTGAACTTTTCTCTGTTTGACTCTTTGTTGCTTCGCTCCTGATGTTATTATTTTCAGAGATCCATGTCATTAATAGCTTTCACTCTGGTGTTTTCTCAGAGGTTTTCCACTAAATCTGACGTGTGGAGTTACGGTGTTCTGCTGTGGGAGATTTACTCTTTCGGCCGAGTGCCGTACCCCAGAATCGTAAGACTTTCATTGCTTTGATCAAGATATTTCTTTTTAAATGTATGTTAGGGTTTTCCTTTAAATAGATTCATTTAGATGTGATGTTCATAATACATTATTTTATATATATATATATATATATATATAGAGAGAGAGAGAGCGAGAGAGAGAGAGAGAGAAATATTATTCTTCCAAATATTGTTACATTTAACAGATGTAATATATTATTGACAGGAATAAAATTTCCAATAAATGCTATACTGTACAGTATGAGACAAATATGTGTGTGTGTGTGTGTGTGTGTGTGTTTGTATGTATGTGCATGTTTATTATTATTACACATTGATATTCTGATCAGATTTTTTAATCAATTCCAAACTACATCATAATTTTCCATGAAGTGAAAAAGTCCTTATATTCAGGTTCAAAACTATTGATTGATAAAATAAGCCCAAAAAGAGTTTGACCTTAGATTGGGATGTCAAAAATGATTCAATAATTTTTTTTCAATTATTAAAAAATATGAAAAACTAATGCAAGGTGGAGAAGAAAAGACACATTTACTGTAAAAGAATGAAGTCTTGGTGTTAAGAATCATTAAGATGTTAAGTAATAACCATGTTCCATGAAGATATTTCATAAGTTTTCTACTGTAAATATATCAAAACGTAATGTACATTGCTAAGAGCTTCATTTAAACAACTTTAAAGGTGATTTTCTCAATATTCAGATTTTTTGGCACCCTAGGATTCTAGACTTTCTAATAGTTGTGTCTCAGACAGATATTGTACTGGAAAGCTTATTTATTCAGTTTTGAGATTATGTATAAATCTAATTGCCCCTTACTACTGGTTTTGTGCTCCGTATGATGTTTTTGTGTCTTGTATGTTCTTGAATGTTATAAGAGACATTTATGTAACTGTTTTCTTTATTTTAAGTGTTGAATCATGTCTTGTGTGTGGCTTAGCCATGTATTGTTGGAGTGTGTGTGTGTGTGTGTGTGTTGTTTCCAGCAGAGGGCAGTCTCAGCTCTTTCTCTCGTCTCTCCACAGCCACTGAAGGAGGTGGTGCCTCGGGTGGAGAAGGGCTATAAGATGGACGCTCCTGACGGATGTCCAGCCGCCATCTATGACCTGATGAAGCAGTGCTGGACGCTGGACCCGGCCGGACGGCCCTCGTTCCGTCTCCTGCGAGAGAAGCTGCAGCACATCAGAGCCAAGGAGCTGTATCTGTGAGGAACATCTCCACCAAACCTCACTGTGCTCCGGACTGGACCTTGATCTGGACGCTCTCTCGTGACCCGAGGCCTGAGACTGTGCGTGTGTGTGTGTGTGTGTGTGTGTTCTGCGAGGAGGTGAGAGGGCAGTGAGGAGGGCTGGTCTTTTCCTCCGCTGCTGTTCTTCTCTCTCGCTCCTGTCCAAACTTCTCAAGAAAACACAAGTCATATTTCACCACAAAATCAAGTTGTATTTTGCATTAAAAATAACCGTCAGAACATTAAAAGGGTTTTTGATTTTCAGTGTTTTCATTAATGTTATACATCCAGACTTTATTTTATAGTTCTCATTATTCTCAAAGATGATTATTTTACTGTATTCTTAGTTAATTAAAAAAAACAATGATCTTTATGCAAAAATGATTATACATATATATATTTTTTTTTTTCCTCCATCAAAGGTAGGAAGAAAAATGTATACCTTTTTAATCATATAAAGCACTGTCGTAAACAGAGGTAGTATTTTATGAAAACTTGTCTCGTGATTCGTGCTTTTTTATTCTTTTTTTTTTTTTTAGTTTCTCCAAATTGTTTAAATAACGGGATAAAAAATTAAAAAGGTAAATGCAACTTTTTTTCTTGCAGTTCTGAGATTTCTGAAATATCGGCACAGAGTTTCTCGTACATGTTACAGCTTGCAAATTCTATAAGTGTGACTTTCTATCAGTCACAGGGCTACTGTTTGTTTCTGCTATGAAAAAATTGCTATCTTTTAATTGTATTTTTCAGTTTATATCTGAAAATGTATTTCTTGAGAAATAAATTTGCAGTTTTTTTTATTTTGTTTCCATAACTTTTTTTTTACTTCCATAATGTAAAAATGTTTTTTTGTATTAGTGATGAAAATTGAATTTTTTAGCCTTTAAAAATAATGAATTGGCATTCTGCAAAAAATCTGAAAGTTCCTTCATTTGTTTTAGTGCAGGAGGTGTTTTCCTGTTGATTTTGTGGTGAATTATGAGCTTGACGTGTTCTTCATGAGACCCATCACTGTCATTCTGTGTGTGTGTGAGAGAGAGAGTGTGTGTCCAAGTGCCTGCTGGATTTGACAGAGCAGTGCCTGTGTTCCTCTGACATCTTTTTATTCTTTTCTTTTTTTAAATGGGTCTTTTTTTACTGTTTGTATTTGTTGATTTGTCATCTGCGTCGAGACGGGGTATGTGTTCACTAGCGCCAGACTGAACTGAGGCGATGAGCTGGGAAACACACACACACACACACACACGTCCCAGCTGAGCTCATGTGCCTGCTATCACACTCACACACACACACTTACACACACTCCCTCTAGTGGACTGGGAGGGAGCTCTACTGCGTCGGTCTGTTTTATATTAAAATCTATTTAAGAAGCGAGCGTCAGACGTACTCATGCATGCTCAGAGAGGCCTTGAGTAACGTGTCAGTGCTTTCAATGTTCGTTGTTTTAATATTCTGCCATGATTATGAATAAATCATTCCATCTGACCAGCATGGAGTGTGTGGTCACTGGGGGGAGGAGCCTGCGGCAGGAAGTGACCTCACTGGAACAGGAGCGTGTGTGTGTTCAGATGAATCTGTGAAGAGCTGTTTATTATATATTCTGCGTTTGAGTGGACAAATCAGTTTAAACAGTGTGTTTATTTTAATCAATCTGCTATAGTAGCATTTAAAGATGTTTTTATATTTATTTTAGTTTAGGCGTTATTCATTTTCTCTTTTCTTTTTTAATAGTCCTTTTTATTTCTGCTTAGTCATTTTATTGCTCAAAATTTCCATTTATTTCAGTGACATTTCTAACTTTTAATTTTAATTAATTTGTAAATCTAAGTGTAAGCTTTTCCTCTAATATTTGTATTTAATTTTCTGCACATTAATTTGCCACAATCACAGGATTATTAAAGGATAAAAACAGCGAGGCCTTTAATTCATAAATCTGTTTACATGGAGAAACTCATCTGTATGTAATTAGAATTAATATTTCTGCAAAAAAAAAAAAAGTATTTAGCAAATTTTCTTAAGAGAATTAATGGGTATTCATTTTCTGTAGTAATGTTTTTTTTTTAATACAGATACAGTTGTAATACTTTGGTTTTGATTTAACCTTTTATATTTTTAATATTTTTGTAGTTCAGTGTTTTTTTTATTTTTGTGCTTTTGTTTTTTATTTCTATTTACTGTAGCTTTAATTTTTTGTTATTTAATTTTTTAATTCTGTTTGAGTGATTCTAGTACTAAAACGTATATTTCAGCTAATTGCTAAGGAAATGTATTTTTCTTCTGAATTGTGTTTTTTGGAGTTATTTGGAGTCTAATTTTAACGGTTAACGTTTACAGTATTTTATTTTCTGCATGTAAATTAGTTTGTGACACAAGCAGGATCATTTATGAAGGGTGAAGAAAAGGCATTAAATGGATGCACTTTATTTAAGGTGTCCTTGTTTCAGTGTAATTATACATAAATGTAGTGATATAATAATATTAATTAGCTAAATGTACTTACTCTATGGTTAGAATTAGTTATGCAATTATGCATAATTTATTACTCTAATAGTAAATACGTGTAACAAGGACCCCTCACATTTGTAAATCTTTCCCATGCATCAAGCAGAATTACTGCTTCAGCAGGAAGAGAGTGTTTGGTGTGATGGAGAGCATGCTCTCAGGGATGTGAATGCTGGGTTTAATATGAAGTGAGTGAAGATTAAAGCGGCGTGTTTGATTTCTCCGGCCCGTCGGGGAGCCGCTGAGATCTATTTCGGTGTGTTTCACAGAAACCAAGCGTCTCACGCTGGCTGTGTTTTATCTGAGAGGTGAGACTGAATGATGGATGGGATCCAGACGCCTCAGCTTCACAGCACTTTCTGTGCTCAAATACCTGTTCAGCGGCTTCTGTCCCTGTGTGACACTCACACAGCTCTCTGTCTTCACTCTGGAGAATTCATATAGTTATTCCTGTAATGCGATGGTACTGCATTTATTTTTTTCAGTTATTTTGGTTTAAGGTTTAGTCCTTTTTTTGCATTTTTTGCAAAAAAATTTTTGACATTTTAAATTTTATTTTTTTATTTGTATAGCATTTCTCTTTATTTTTATGTGGTAATTACTGTAATTCTGAGATGACTAAACCTCTACTAGGAGCTGAATTATGTGCTGCTATGGCAACACTAGCCTAATATATTTGATTTCTAGTACTGATTTGTCTATTTTAGTAAAAAAAAAAAATAGGTTGAAACTAATCTTAACAATTAACTTTATTTCATTTCAGTTGAAGCATTTTTTTTCTGTAATTTGTTTTGCGCTTTTGTCA
>JAUMHI010000063.1:18366434-18408995 GCA_032359435.1 Enteromius unitaeniatus
CGGACGAATCCCTTGAAATATATCATCTGATCGATGTCTTGAGGTGTGGCAACCGTAGTATAAGCGGAATAATTGACGACGGGCCGTTGAATTATTAGAATTCAAATGACATTAAAAAAACACGTTTCGCGTTGTGGCCGCATCTCCACCTCGGGTGTGCATTATTTTTCTAATAATTCAACGGCCCGTCGTTAATTATTCCTTACATATTTGAGTGTCAGAACATCTCAATGCTGGATTAATTCCATCTTTTGTCTTCTCCAGATGTTACTGATGGACTGGAGAGTTGTGTGTATTATTGTGACTGTCAACTGTTTGGACTCTCAGAATGGCACCCATGCATTTCAATTACTGTGACACTGATGCCGAGACACATTTCTCCAAACCTAATGAAGAAACACAGTCATCTACTGCATATCTTTAATGGCATGAGGAGGAGCACATCTGAAGCAAATTTTAGCTTGAACCAATATTGATTCATTTCCACGGCTCTTGTTAAAACAGGCCACATGCTTGTTGCATGCTTCTCTTGTAAAATCAATGTTATTTATCTTTTAAGTAAGTGAGTGAGGTTGTGCAAACTTTTAATGACTAACCCGGAGGTAAATCGTGTTAAAAACAACTCAAAAGTGTGAAAAACCCAGCAGAAGCCAGCACCTGATCTGATCTTCTCCTTCATTAGAGTTCTTCACTTTACCTTCTCTCTGTTTACTGCTGCTTTACGTCCCTCACCGTGTCCCTGTGTCACCCGGCTTTACCCTGTCAACGCTCCTAGGCCCTGGCGCTCGCTATGTGATTGTCCATAGGAAGTCAGCTGAAAGAGAATTTTCCGCTATTCGCATCCCATTTAGCCACAGCCAGCAGTCCTGCGGTCCCTCGAAGCCACTGATAATAGAAAGAGGTAAAAGAGAGAGCGAGGAAGAGAGATAGGAAGGATAGCGCATACATGACAGAAAAAGAAAAGATGCAGGATGGGGAGGGAGAAGAGAGAGAACGAGATCATCACAGGCTAGTCTAGACCAGTCCTTTGCTGGATTGCATAACTCTCCTTCTGCTGCTCGCAGGATGCTGCGTTTATTCACAGGTAATTAATGGGCATCTCCATGGAGACTGAACTGTCCTTTGGGCATCATGTGTGGACTGTTTTTTTTCCCTCTTGCTGATACATCTTCCCATTTATAGGACATGAATTTATCATTAGTCATCCACTGGACGAGCCTGCAATGGTAAACAAGTTGTAGATATGCCGGATGCGTTCCAAGCAAATTACATTAAAAAAACATTACAACTCTGTTATAAATATTTGTGTTCCTACATTCCAACATCCTCATGAGCAAAACGAAGACATGTCAGGGGAAAAATGCTAAGAAACTGATGCTTCTCATAAATCCATGCAATTCTGGAGCAAACATTTGCCAATGATGTGTAAAATTTACAGCTTGTAACTGTAACAACAAACTTAATATTATTCAACTATTATTTTGTCTTGACCATATCCTTACATTTAAACCTAACCTTAACCATGAGTAATGTCTAAAACCAGACAGAAGTGATCAGATCAAACACTGATTGCAAGCCGAAACTTGATGTTGATCCAGGAACAAAAAAATCTGGAATTCTTAAAATCTTTTAACGTTTAACTTAAACATTAAAGTATTGTAAAGCATTACTTGTGTTCTGCGAGCTTATTATATAAACCCAAATAGACCTTTGATTCGCCACTCATGTAAAAACCTGCAAGTTTAGAACAAACACGGGTGAGTGCATTTTCACTAGGGCTAAATGATTGCTTTAAACGTCATTTACATCCTGGTAAATGTTGTTTACATCTATCGGCATCCATTAGGTGAATGAAGGGCGTGATGGATTTGTTCTGTCATATTCTCAGCACCTGAGCAGATGCTGTTCTTTCGCCGGAGAGCATGTGCGCAGCAGAGGTCATCTGCTCTGTCCACTGAACCGTGTGGAGATGATTCAGCTTTGTTCTGATGGATTTGTAGATGCAACTGGATGTCGTGGATTGGTGGAAGCCTGCTTGCTTATGCAATATCAGCTTTAGATGATGTTTGAATTAGAATTATGAAGCTAGAATGTGCGTGAGTTTGTGTTAACTGGATTGAAATCTGTAGTTTGGACTCAAGTCAAGTTTGGCTGGCATGGAAGGTGCATCACAAAACTCATTGAATACACATATGTGTATATTATATATTAGGTTGACCATACAGTACATCTGTACTCTGTAGTCCTTGTATGTTCACGTATTTGCTTTCACTGTCTGGATATCCCACCTTCTTGTGTTCAACAATTGATTGATTATATACAGTACCCACATGATTTTGGTCAAAGTAGTTTTCAATCATTGCGTTGAGCCTGTATGAAATATATACCAAAACAAAGCAAAACCCAAATATTTTAGGAGAAGACGGTCACCCCATTATATAATTAGTGGATGGAAGCTAGTCCCGTCTGAATTTGGCTTTGGTTTATTTCGATTCAGTGCTTTTGACTTCCCAAATCAGCATTTGACTGACTGTCCTCACCCTACTAACCTCATTCATCCTCAGATTCATAAACGGCAGACCCTCAGCTCTGCTTTAACACAGACACTGAACCAGCTGTAGCCTACTGAGGATGCATCCGTGTTGTTTTATTATATAACGGATGCATGCATGCTAGCTCGCATATACCCTGCAAAGTGTTTCATAGTCTGGCTGGCGTTGCTGGCTGTTAACCGGATGATGATGAGGTTTATTGACTTACTGTGAAGTCATGCATACAGGGTCCAAAATTAACTTTTTACCAAGCTTGCCAGTGGCAGATGAAATTTACCATCCATAAATGTTTTTCACGGGCCACGGAACTGTATTTTGCATTAAATTAAGGACATTGTTTTATGACAATGGCATTATTTAACTCATTTTATTTGGGCCGTACAGCATCCCAATGCATTAGGTCAAATTATTATATTTCTGCTAATTTTAACTTTTATTTTCTTTGCCAAAGGCAAATTTTGACTTGGCTTTGCTCTGGTGCATGTTTATCATAAATGCCAAAATAGACATTTGGTTTGCCTCTGATTTAAAAAAGCATGCATAATTAGGCCATGTGTCACCGTATTACTGTACACATAACATTTTTGTCTGTTGACATGCATGCAAATCAACGAGAGCATTTGGCACATTATTTTCCTGGTTAATGTCAGAGCGCTTGCCGCCAGTAAAAGCCTACAGAGCTCCAAACACAGTTTTTTCAGGTTCTTACTATGTTATTGAGCACAAATAAATGTGTATGTGGTATAGTCTTTGCCCTCAGCGAGAGCGATGGAACAGTTTGTTAGTGGAGCAGATCGGGAATGATTCAGTCCCGGGGGAGGGGGGGTGTCAGAGAGAGAGAAAGTGAGAAAGAGGCAAAAATAGAGACTTTATCACGATGCACAGAGATGTATGATTTGTTTTCATCATCTGGTGTTGATTAATTTTGCTGTAATAGAGGCTGTATTTTTTAATGCGTGCATTGTGAAGTGTATTCGCATTTACATGCCATTAGAAGATGCTTCATTTAAAGTGCATTACATTGCATTCGCACGACTGAATTCATACGTATTTTATGAGGTAGCTAATTCATACAGCATCATTTTTATGTGATTTGTTAAGACTGATGGGTAGGTTTAGGGATAGGGTTAGATGTAGGTCAATTGGGAGCTCGTAAAAAAACCGAGCCCTACGCAAGATCCTACTATCCAAAGTCCCACTAGTCCAAACACTGAAGATATTTGATGAGTGAAGAGAAAGCACACAATTACAATGAAAATCAAAATGACACTAAATGTGTGTAACACCTCCAAGATACAATATGTAAAAATAGGGTTACTCCACACCACACCAAGATATTTTGGACGAAAACCAGGAGGGTTGTGACTGTCCCATTGATTGCCAAACAGTTACTACTTTCAAGGAGCAAAGGTATGAAAGACGTCATCTGAATTCTCCATCTGCCATCTCTGCTTCAACCGTAATATTTTGAAGCTACGAAAACACTTTTTGTATGGTGAGAAAACTAAAATAACTGGTTTATTTAATGTTTCGGCACCATAAAATCATCGTAGTGCCATTTTGTAGATCATCTGGTGCATACAATCAACATATGCAATCAAATGCAATGGAAAGATACGCTGTTTGTACAAAGTACAATCTTTCCATGGTTATTTTTGCTTTTCAAAAACTAAATAATTTATGTTTCATTACTGTACAGCACTTTGGTCAATGCTCTGTTATAAACTGAATTGCATGTTTGTGTGTAAACAAAGAAACTATGAACTAAAAGTGCTCATAAACCTTCACCGTTCTAGAATGCATGTTAGACTGTCAAATGCATTCCATCTTTGTTCCGTTCCTTTATTATTGCATATGATAATCCATGTGGAGGTGATGCTGACAGCTTTATACGCATGGATGGTAATTTCTGGGATTAGAGTTTTGCCCTTTTCCAAATAAACGAAAGCCTTGGCGACAACGCTCTAACTTTTCGTTTGATATAAATGTTGAATTTCATCACTTTCTCACCTCTCTTCACAGGATTTGCTCACCCTCCAGATGGATGCTGCATAGATGCTCTGAATCCTTTCTGCTTACTGTCATCCTTTACTGACTTGGAGGCGCACAAACGCGCAAACCGACGCGCGATGCGTTTTGACAAGTCACGAGCGCCCGCGAAAAAAAATAAAAGCGCGCGTAATCCGGCGGTACGTGGGATTGGGCGGGAAGAGAGTCTGCTGAGGAAACACGGGATTGGGCGGGAAGAGAGTCAAACCGCTGCTGTGACTCAGATGAAGAGATGAATCCACTTCACTTCACTTTACCTCAGCTGAACGCCGGACGGAGTTTCTGTTAGGCGACCGCGGGAAAAAATAAACCTTATTATTGACCCATTTGGAATTAATAACCGTTTGGGGCTAATAAAGAAGAACATTAAGGAACATTATCTTATTTAACTATGGCTTTCATGGTCAAACACGTAGTCGGCGGTCAGCTGAAGAATCTGACAGGAGGTCTGACAGAAGATAAATCTGAAGGAGACAAATCCGAAGCCGCCGCGAAAGGAATGACACAAGAAGAGTTTGAGCAGTACCAACAACAGCTAGAGGAGGAGAAGTAAGCACACCTACCTGATTTTCTCTCAGAAATGGGTGGATTTGGTGGTATTTTGAGGATGTTTTCGTGAGGCGGACGTTTGGAGAGGCGCGCGTAATTTTCGCGCTTCGTTGGATGTTTGCGCGCGCAGCTGCTCGTCTCGCTCAGGGAGATTCCTGCTCAGTCAGATATGAATAATATTTCACATTATTCACAGCCACATTAGACTTC
This sequence comes from Enteromius unitaeniatus, assembly GCA_032359435.1. Taxonomy (NCBI): domain Eukaryota; kingdom Metazoa; phylum Chordata; class Actinopteri; order Cypriniformes; family Cyprinidae; genus Enteromius; species Enteromius unitaeniatus. The sequence goes on from JAUMHI010000063.1 coordinate 18,371,795, forward strand.
AGCGGAATTATCACGAATAGTTATTCAGACGAGTACACGACTTCTGTAATAGTGCTTTAAAATAGTATTCTACAATAGATGCGAATGTATTATGTAATGTGTCATATTAATTTGAATGTAAACCGAGATGGAAAACCAAAGAACTGCAGGCTACCATGGTTTATTGATATTTTATGTTATATTATTTCAGTAATGTCCAAAACACTTTATCTTAAGGCGTTACACAATAAATGTATTTACTATTATAATTAACAATACATTATGCATAATTACATGCAAGCAACTCTAATCCTAACACAAATCATATAGTAAGCACATGTAGCTAATTAATATTACTCAGTGCTTAAATGTATAATATAAATAACAAGCACGCCTTAAAATAAAGTAACCATTTATGGTGGTGACATATATATAAATTGAGTTCGTTCAAATCTGCTCATTCTGTTAGTATGCCTCAGGTAAAATGATTTTAATTAGTATTTTACCCCAGTTACCTCATTCAAACCCAAATCACATCTCCCCTTTTAGAAGACGCAAATCTGACCTCTCTTGATATATTGGAAAAAGCAAAATACGAGGCCGTTTGAGCCATCTCATCAGGATGAAGTAACATTTTCCGGCGTTCTTCTTTGCACGCTTTGTCTTTAGATATCAGCTCATGACAGCCGAAGCATGAACAGGTGGCCGTGTTGACACGGTTTGCATAACTGCCATATTTGGAAAATTCTGATTTCACAGACTTCAAATGGCTGTGCCGAGCTCATCCGCATGCTGTAATCCAACTTGTGTCCCCAGAGAGCAGATTTTACGTGAACAGCTAGTTTAAGACTGTTGACTTTGATGGGAGCCGTGCGTTTAATCTCTTGAATCAGCCAAACCAGCACGATCTTCTCAAATGTTCTGCTTATTGATATGGGGATTATTTTAACTAGTCATTTGTTATAGTGAACCGAGTGGATGAGCATCACCCGACTGTCAGAGCGAGTCTAAATCCCTGAGATATTCCCCCTCCCGCTCTTCTTCTCCAGTAAGGACTCATTTAGCAGATGCTTTTCTCCTAAGCAGCTTCAAGCACACTTAACATAGAGAAGATCCCTCTGGAGTAAGCATTAAAGGAAGGTTCCTGGTTCAATACAAACATGGAAAAGAGCAACCTTCCAAATATCAGGCCTGAACATAACCATCATTTTCTGGTTACTGTATGTCTGCTGTACTACATGTGTTCATTCTGTCGTGACCTTTGCTTCAGCCCTGGAGATTAGTATTGATTGTTGATTTTTGACCTTCAGCAGTGGCCAACCAATCAGTTGTAGTTTCAGCTAAAGGTTAAACTTTTATAGCATCACATATACATTATTAATATTTGTTGTTGTTTATTATTTCCAGTGTTTTATAAGATACTTCCTTCCTGTACCATAGAAGGTTATTATCATTATTTAAAGTCATTTAGGCCTACTGTATGTTCATGTTTTAAATTAAAATTTTACTTAAAATGTAATATTATTATTATTATAAAAAATAATGTTGTTTTTTTTTACATTAAAAAAACTAAATAAAGTAATTTTAAATAAAATACCATAAATAATAAGTATATAAATGATAATAAATAATAAAATACCTACATAATAAATAAAATAATTTTAGTTCATGTATTTATTTATTTTTTTCCCTTATTTCTTTTAGGTTGAAGTAGACTGCTAAAAAAAGTTGATTGAGTAAATTACAATTTAATTACAATTATATAGACATTAAAAAAAACACACAGAACAAAATTAGCAAACGTTGAACAAAAATGAATATTTAAAAAATAATACTTTTTTTTTTTTTATTAAATACTAAATAAAATAAAAATGAAAAATAACCAAAAAGGTATATTCACAATACTACAGCTGTCCTCAACCTGTTCTTTTTACTTAGAAAGGAATTACAATAAATGATATATTCCAATCATTCTAATCTTAAGTCAGTTTACTATATCTCCTATGTTTTATTATTGCACATTTATTTAAAATATTTTCAGCTTTCTGTAATGGATAAAATGTTGTTGTTGTAAGCAGTTCTTCACTCCACCAGACGCAGAAATCCAGTCAGTCTGAAGTGTTGTCATTTAATGCTCTCTTTGAAGGTATTTATTCCGTGGGATTCTACGGCACACAGAGGAAAGCAGTTTAATCCTTGAGAACGGCGTTACATGCATCTCTCCGTGAACACGGGCTTGTTTAGTTCATGCTAAAATGAACAGAAAGTTGTTATGATGGAGATTATTTTTAACCGGGAAAACAGCGTCACTCCTAAATCTTTTTCAGATGCATTAAGGCATTTCTGTCAAGTTTAGTAAGGTCTTATGTGATCGTTATTCAAATTATTATCCTAAAAATGAAGCCTACGACATGTCAACCAACATTCAGCTGAGAAACAATAGCTGTTTAAACTACATGATAATATAGAGATGCTTATTAGCCTGAGATTGACAGGCTTGTGTAGGTGGATAAATGATCAAAAGTCCCTTGAATAACCCAGTTGATCCTCACATAACCGTGTGTGTGTGTGTGTGTGTGTGTGTGTGTTTGACGTGCCTCTGTTCCCGTTTCTCCTCAGGCAAGAGCGAGACACCAATTTTGCCCAGAAGAAGGCGGAGAGGGCGACAGTCAGGTCTCACTTCAGAGACAAATACAGGTTGCCAAAGGTAACAATTAATCACACTCTCTGTCTCCCGTCATCGGCCCACACAATTAAAACTTATAAAGCGCAGAGAATGTTTCTGTGTGAAACAAACACACTGGGCTGAACTGCATAGGAACAGACACCTTTCAGCCCCCAAATTTTTATTGCTCTGTAATATTATTTTTGATCTCAATTAATAAGCCATTTTCTAATACTCAGTTGTGTTCTGTAATGAGAAAAACTAAAACTAAATTACTGAAATGTCACTTTAATTATAAATGACCATAGGTCATGGTAATACGTGATGTGCTTAATTCAATTTGTTTATTTTAATTCAAATAATCATTGTTTTTATCATTGCTAATAGCCCACTCACTAAAGCTCAGTAGTGTACTGTAATAAAATTAATTATTGTAATGCAAAAAATTGGATGATATATATTTTTTTAATTATAAAATGATTATGCATCATGGTAATATCTGACGTATCAAATTCATGTTGATTTGAATTTAAATAATAATTGTTTTTATCATGATTCCCCAACATTATGTATTGTACTGTAAGAAAAAAATTAATTATCATCACATCAATACATGCAAAAAATATTAAATATAATTTACATTTACATTTAATTATTGTAGTATTTTTTTAATTTGTTGATTTTAATCTAAAGTGTTTTTTATTATAATTAATCATCAATAACCTATCTTCAAATACTCAGTAGTGTACTTTGATTACTATAATACTAAAAAATAGTGAAATATTATTTACATTTTAAAATGTAGTATTTGATGTACAGTATTTAATGTGTTGATTTTAAATTACAATGAACAACCAATTGTCCAATATTCAGTAAAAAACTGTCTTCATAATAAAAATAATTGTGTATATATAGTCATTAATGTACTAAACTGATTTTATGCTGATTTTAATTTAAACAATAATAAGAGGATTACTATAGAAAATGTGCATAACCTTGAAAATAATGTTACACCACAATTTAAACCAAGAGCAGACTGTATATTTTTCTGTAATTTCTCACTACACCTGTTTTACTTGAATCTGTCAGCTGATATTTTATGTTTTATTCCCAAAGAAAAGCATAAAAAAGAATTTATAAGAATTAAATAATGTAAATGTAAAAAGTTTTCTTAATGTAATCTATAGTTCTTTTGATTTCAGGGTAAAGTTTCATTGATATTTGTCCTTTGCTGTGTTTTTCTGTCTCAGAACGAGGTGGATGAGACTCAGATCCAAGCGGCTCAAAACGACGTCGAGCTCCCCACTGAACTGGCCAAGATGATCGCCGAAGACAACCAGGAGGAGGAGCAGAAGCAGTCCGTCCTGGGTCACTTGACCAACATCCAGAACGTGGACATGGGCCATCTGAAGGACAAAGCTCAGGCCACTCTGGAGGACCTGAAGAACTCGGCGGAGAAGTGCTGCATCATGTGATCTCCTCACACCTGGAGGTGTTTCTGCTCTGCTCTGCTCCTCCCTGTATCTCCTCCATCACACACACACACACACGCGTGCGCGGCTGTGTCTAACGACAAACATCCATAATCATATATCCTGTGTGACGTAGGGCAGTGTTTGTTTCATGATGCTGATATCGTTCTAGGAGTTTAAATGTCATGTGTGTTTCATCAACTATACGAGAATCTCACAAAAACACAGTTGGGTCACATTTCACCTCTTACAAAGTTACACTTTGCATAAAAAATTGATCTTAAAGGGCTAGTTCACCCAAAACTTTTAATCCTATCATTTATTAACCCTCATGTTGTTCCAAACTAATTCTAAAGAATGTTGGTTAGCAAGCAGTTGACTTCCATAGTAAATGCTATAAAAGTCAATGGGTACCGTCAACTGTTTGCTTACTAGCATTATTCTCTTAACACAGATAATGATATTTTGAAGAATGTTATTAAGCAAACAGTTGATGGTACCCATTGAGTTCCAAAGTATGGAAAAAACACTATGCAAGTATGGCCCTATAAAATCTGTTTTATTTGATTTTTTTCATTTTTTGCCATAATTACGTACAATATTTAACGGCAATGTATACATTTTTTTTTATTTACAGCTCTTTGAAATGTTGTAGTGATTTTATTAGGATTAGTAGTACTATCATTACATTTAAGTAATATTTATATCAACCAGACTTTTATTTTGACAGGTTTCTGTGGAGACTAAGTTACTTTTGTTGTATGCAATCAAATTCTGCAAACCCCATGTTATACAGCAAATCACGTTTTTATGACTGAAATTGAGGTTTCTGTCTGTTTAGGGCCCTATATAAGTCGATGGGTACCGTCGAATGGTTGGTTACCATCATTCTTCAAAATATCTTTTGTGTTCAACAGATTAAAGAAACTCACACAGGTCTGAAATGACATGAAGATCAGTAAATAATGACACGATTTTAATTTTTGGGTGAGCTGTCCCTTTAATGCTCTTAAAATACCCTTTGTTTCTTTTATGCAAATGTAATTTCTTAGTCATTTTGACTCGGGGGTGAAATGTGACGTGTTTCTGGAGACTGACCCATCCAAGCCAGGCCTGCTCCGGTCTGAAGGTGTTTGTTACAGCAATAGTCTGACAGATTCATGACTTCGGGGAGTCTTGAAGGGCTTACGGGAGCAGGAGTGGAGGTAGAACCCATATTCCCCTAAACACCGTCACCTTTGACCCTTGACCTTACATTGAGTGGTGCCGTTTTGTGCAGGTGGTTTGGTGTCGTCGTGATGCAGCTGTCGACCTTTTTCTTTCTGGTTGTTCCCTCTTGTGGAGACTCAGAGTAATGATTTCTCATGCTGTGCTGCTGAGGTGAGGCTTTTATTCTGATTCTAAGGGATTTGGTTTTTGAAGATAAGCTGTAAACATGAAGCAATATTTCCATCTCTGATCTACACGACAGAGCTGATAGCCAATTAATGTGAAGGGTTAAACTGACTTTCCTGTTCATTTTATTTAACCCGTTAGATGATTATATATTTTTTGTCTTTATTAATGGCAAGAAAGTTTTTTTGTCATTTGTTTTACTTATGCCCTTGATAGTTGTTTCCGCTCTGGACTGCATAAGTAACGTAATTACCAATGTAATGCATTTATGTAATTATTATTCTGTAATTTCCAGACCTTGCTGATTTTTGACTGTTGAAACGGTAATAAATATATTTGTACAAAGATCGTGATGCCTAATTTCAGCTTCTGTGTGATGTTTTCACAGTTTCTGACCACTAGATGGAGACATTGGAGCGCTTCACCAACACACTTTCATGAAGCAGCTTCATATATAGGTGGGTAGTTGACATAACAAATAAGCATTTAGCAAACAAATCTTGAGTTTAATAATCTTGGATTTATTTGGCTTTCCGTAATGTGTTGTTTCAGACTAGTGAATAGAAAACATTCATAATAGACTTTAACTGTATCTATTTATCTCTGTGCAGATTGAAATTACAAAACAATGACAATTAAAGACAATTAATGACATTTTAATCAGTTTTAGCTGTTTAACTAGCAGTTTAGAATTATATTACAATTACATTTAATCATTAAGCAGATGCTTTTATCACAATAGAAGCAATCAAAAAGAGCATTGATATTCAAGTGCTGTGATAAATCTCAGATTAGGTTTTCTGTATTTTTTAGATAGACTAGATAATGCTAATGTTACAGGGTCAAATGACAATTTAATTAGCATGCATACTCTCATTAAACCATGCATGCATAGCATTCACACCAATAGATGTTTTTAAAATCATTTTAGATGCTTATCATGTCAACTACCCGTGTGTGATTTAGTGCATTTCACCTCACTGATTCTGATATGTTCTATCTTAAATGCTGTTAACAAGCATCTGCTGTGCGACAACTAGCCCAGGTCTGCCAGACTCTGTGGATGCTTGCAGCTTTGCATAGTTTTTTTCCACCCCAATCAGAGCCGTTTCCATTTGAATAGCGGAGAATCGCTGATCTCAAGTGCGCTATGAAAGGACAGGCAGTAAAATATATTGTTGTGGAAAGTCTCTCTATTGATGGGCCTCCGGGCTGCTGCATGGCCAGTCGGACACAAAGAGGGTGAAACAGTCCAGAAAACACTTTTGTGGCCCTTTTCTTTTCCGCCAGGGCGCGATTAAAACACCCTAAAGGAGGCTGAGAGCGGCGGGGGGCTCCAAACCCGCCGGTTTATACAGGGGCTTGTTCTTGGGTCCGCACTAAAGAGAAACAGATTTGTTTTTCTGTGCTTTAAATCGGAGAAGCGCTTTGCAGATGTTGAGCTTCCAGCAGAGGAATGCATCTCTCTCTCTCTCTCTCGTTCCCTCTCGAGGTTTTGTAATCTAATGCAGAGAGAGACCACACAGCTCGGCGGCTTCATGAAATTTATAAACATTTTATTTATCCTGTACAGGAGGTGAGCTCTGCCAAAAACGGCGTTACTATGCAATCCCCCGTCCGCTCTCCAATAGAACAACAGAATGCGTAATGAAGAGGGGAGTTTCGGAGGAGGAGGGGTCTCTGTGCGAAAATGCACAGCCGAGCGTGAAAGAGCCGGAGGGACAAAGACAAGCAGCATGCAACAGGACTCTGAGAGCAGAGAACGCGCTCCGAATAACATGCAAGCGGATTCTACACATTTGAAATGCACTGGATAGCAGCAAACTGAACTGAGCGTGTGGAGTTAAACACTTGCTTTTCTGTGACGCACCATGCTGTGCTTTCACGGATCCATGCAAGCATGCACCTAAGCTGAGAGTCATCCTAAAATGGGGAGATGCATGGTTCCCGTCGTGTTCCTCTCGTTTGCGATGATGCTGGATGCGCAGATGGTTTGCTGGCAGGCGCTGGTGCGATGCCACGAAGAGCGCGATTGCGAGTTGGCATATAACCAGTATTTGGCGGCGTGCGACGGGATCATCCACGGAAGCAGACGCCAGTGTCCAAGCCACTGCATTAGTGCACTCATTCGCCTCAATCAGACCACAAACGGCCCGTCTCTGGAGACCTGCGACTGCAGAATGGACCCCGAGTGCTTGAGAGCCAAGCGGGCTGTGGAGCCCTGTCTGCCGCGGACACATCCGGGCGACGCTGATGGTATTGGGTGCACCGAAGCGCGCCAGCGATGCGAAGAGGAGCCTGGCTGTCAGTCATCCCTCACTGCGTACCTGTCTCACTGCGGCCAGCTGTTTAATGGGAGGAAGTGTTCATCACGCTGCAAATCCACCATCGAGGAGCTGCTCTTTATGCCCAGCGGAGTGCTGCTCAATCAGTGCGTCTGTGACGGTCTGGAGAGGCCCTTTTGTGAGGTGGTCAAACAGAACATGGTCAAACTGTGCTCGATGGGAGACCACGGCGTATTGGTGGACCAGGACGGGACAGACGATGCGTACGAGGATGAGGATTACGAGGCCAGACCAACGGATGCTGAAGCGGTGATGTCCTTCGCAAGCACTCCGGCTCGTTCTCGGGACATGGTTCTGCTGTGCATTGTTTTTGCTCTGGCGTTCAACCTTTACAGTTTGTGATGTGTGACCCCGGAGCACAAAACCAGTCGTAAGGTCACCGTTTTGAAATGTATGCATCATCTGAAAGCTTGTTAGGATGGGATAATAATTGGCTGCAATGCAACTATTTGAAAATCTGAGGGTGCAACAAAATCTAAATATAGTGTGAAAATCACATTTAAAGTTGTCCAAATGAAGTTCTTAGCTATGCATATTACTAATCAAGCTTTGTTAGGACAGGACGGTATTTGGCTGTGATGCAACTGTTTAAAAAACTGGAATCTGAGAGTGCAAAATAAAATCGAATTATTGAGAAAGTTGTCCAAATGCAGTTCTTAGGCTGATGATACACTGGGCCACTTTTTGAGCAGTGTTGGTGAGACACAGAGACTTTGCAACATTGCTCAGAAAAAGTTTGCAAGTATATCATCAGCCATAGAAATGCATATGATTAATCAAAAATGAAGTTTGGACATATTTACGGTAGGAAATTTACAGAGTATCTTCATGGAGCATTTACCTAATATCCTAAAGACCTTTTGGCATAAAAATTGGATCATTTCAACCCATAATGTGTATTGTTTGCTATTGCTACTAATATACCTGTGCTGTTATGACTGGTTCTGTGCTCCAGGAACACATTTGTCTTTCTTGAAGCAGCTGCACAGCGGTTGCCATCATCTCTCATTAGTTCACGAAGCCAGACTCTTTCCGTCTTTCTTCCGTGTTGTTTCACCTCAGTGCCACTTAAAGTGACTGGAGGCAAACAGTGGACGCACGTCGAGGGCTTGCACAGCGGACGCTCATTGTACTCGCATCACCCTTCAAATATTTGCAGTGCACGGGCACATAAAGGAGCCGGTTTGGGGATCAAGTGCTTCATTTAGGTGGAGAGGCCCTTCAGGAGCTCTTAAACGCTCTCGTTCTCTCTGTTTTATGGGTTTGACCTCGTCCTCTGAACTATCAGGTCTTGGATATGAGCGTTTGACTCAAGTATCTCTATTGTTCATGTATACTGGAAATCAACACCAAGTGCCTGACGACTGTCTGTATTTTCTCCATACACGTTTTCCGTTTTAGTTAAAGCCTTTAAACATAATGCATTTTAAATGTAGTTTATGCACGGCACACAGTGCATGCATTGTATGGTTGCAATCACAGTTCTAATGCATTCAAACACATGACCAACCTTCAAAGATTATAATGCATTTTAACTTTGGTTGCAGTTATTTCTGAAAAGATTTAATGCACTATAATACCCTTATAATGCATTATAGTGTAGGGCTTTAAGTAAAAAGTTACCAATTTTTGAATATAATGAATTATTAGTAAAGTTACAAAGAGCAGAAGCACACTCTACGCAAGTATGTGAACGCAAACACTGATTGAAACATAAACCAGACGCTCTCAATGTCAGTCTGCTCTTGAGGAGTTTGAGGAGAATCTTGCAGAGCTCGTTAGTTACAGATAATTAAGCTGTTGATGTACTTGAATACATCTGACTGGAATGAAACTCATATGTTTGCATCGAGTGTGTTTCTGGCTTGATATTTTTTGAAGTTCTCAAAGTTTGTACAGAAAAAGAATTTATTTATACATTTTTGGAATAATTAAGAAAATAAAAGTCATGCTGAAATGTAAGGCGGAGATTTGTTGATTTATCGTCTGGAAAATATCCAATGAATGCAGTTTTACTACCAGGTTTGACTAAAGTTCGATCAATCAATTAAAGCTACAGAAATGACCAGCAAAACATGTTGTTGGTAAATCCTCTTTTTTAATCAAAAGTGAAGCGTTTATGTAAGTATTTGCTGTCAATTGGAGAAATTCCCACTTGTGTCTGTGCTCTGTGTGTGTGTGTGTGTGTGTGTATACATACAGTAGTCAACATTAGAAATGGATCAAAAACATTCATGAAAGGTGTCCTAAAACAAGAACACATTTTGGTGATATATATAAACTATTATTTTGGTATTGTTAAAATTAATTTCTGTTAACATTTCAGTATAGGGACCAATTCTGGCTAACTACTTGCTTATTAGCAGGCCTATTATCAACATATTGTCTCTTTATTTATATTAATAAAGCACTTATTCTGCATGATGATATTTTATATCCTTAACAAACTTAACTAACTTGCTATTAATAACCACCGAAAAACAGCAGGAGTTTGTTAAAGCAAAACTAGTTAATAGTTTGTCAACAGCGAGAATTGCAAGTCTATTTTTTTCCTGTTATCCAGTACAAATATATATATATATATACAATTAAGTCACATTTACTGTAGAAACACAATGACTTGTCTTTTTTTCTGGAAAATGTATTAAAGTTAAGAAATTTTTTGCTTAAAACAAGAACAAATATTTTCCAGTGAGTAAAAAAAAACAACGTCTTGTTTAACTTCTACATTGTTTCTTTTTCTTACTCCATTGGTGGGTATGTTTTTCTGTTTCAAACTTAATTTAGATTAGTTTTTCCATCATTATACAAGATATCTGAAGTCATAAATGCATCTTGATTTAAGAGCGTTAAGATATCATGTTCTGTTGCTTCCACAGTCAAACGTGCTCGCTGGAGAGCTGTAATGTTGAGCGCTGCGTGTGTTTTAATGAGAAACGTCTGTGTGCTGGAAGTCTGTGGAAACCGTACCGCAGATGCCGGAGGCTCTCTTTGGCTTTTTCTGTGAAAACAACGAGCAGGAACCCGGCTAACTCCACACTAAAGCCCCTCTTTCCTCCTGAAACCCCCACCGACCGGCCGGGAACAGAATCAAAACAAACAAAAGCAGGGGAGACTGTCGGAGGAGGAGGAGCCACTCGGGGCCCCGTTTCTCATTTATCTGTGACCCAGATTTAAACCCCCACACCGGTGATTGTGTCCGCTGGGCACAAAGTCCTATTCACGACAGGCACGTCAATGTAAGGAGAGCTCAAGTGTGTGTGTGTGTGTGTGTGTGAAGGATTAGGGTCCCTCGTCACACTCACAATCCATCCTCAGTTCATCAGATGCAGAGCTGGCAGGACTTCTCTGAGACGGAGCTGGCAGAACACAGAGGCCTGTAACAACAGAGTTGTTGTGTGTTTGAGAGCTGCGATCCGTACCTGTTCTCTCCAATCAAACTCTGGAGATCTGATTAAAACACAGCCTGACCTTCCAGCTCAAGAAGCCGTTAGTTACGTGCCGAAAAACAATTTGCTCTTCTTCGCTCTGTTTCTGCAGGACAAATATCTACACGTTTTTAAATCAAGATGCAGTTTAAAAAATTGCTTATTCAGTCTTGTCATGAAGATAACAGAAAAACTAAATTAGGTGACACTTTACTCTAAGGATCGATTCTCATTATTAAATAATTGCCTACTTATAAAGCACATACTCAAGCCTTTTTCTGCATGAGCATATTTAAGATCCCTTAATCCTTAAACCCCTTAAAACATAACTACCCTACTAACTATTAACACTATTAACTAACACTAAAACTGTTCATTATTAATAATAAAATGCTTTACTTAGGTTTTTTTTGTCTTGTTTCCAGTCAAAATATCTAGAAATTGTTAAATCAAGAAAAATTATTGGTTCGTTTTCAGAAGGAGAAAAAAATTATAAATAAAAAAATAAACGTTTTTACTTGTCTAGAAAATATTTCTTGATTTAAGAATTTTTAGATACTGTGGCTGGAAACGAGATGTTAAGTTAATTGAAGCAGAGGTCATAGTTAAAATAGTTTTTCTGAACATTTTTCTTGTTTTATGCATTGCTTTTTCCCCCCTTTTTCAATCATTTGTCAGAAAACAGAACTGTTATCTCACGTCATTTTACTTCCCAAGTGATTCTATCTTGAGTTAAGGATGTTTAGACTTTAGACTAGATGTTTAGACTAGTTTAGAATGTGTCCTGACAAACAAGACAAAAACACTGGCTTGAAAGTTCTTAAACTAGAGCAGAATGTCTTATATTCATAAACTTGTGATCAGACATTTTCTTCTAACATTAGTGAACCATTAATGCAATATATGCAAATATTAGTCTACTCAAGTCTATAAATAAATATTCACAGATATTAATTCTGATTTTATTAACGCTTTAGTAAATGCTGGAATTAAAGAAGCTTTATGAATTCTTCAGAAGTGAAGAGTTATTGATGTTTTGTTGTGCTGCGGGTGAATATGATGGTTTCTGCAGGCTGATTTATTCCAGAGAGGAAAGAGGAATGCAGGGGAGGAATTATATTACCGGAGGAATGCAGAGAGGAAATGACAATTTATGGCCAACAGAAATTCATAACGCAAGAAAATATTCACTCAGAGAGAGAGAAATACAGATGATGCTTTCATTCAAATCAGAAAGTGAATAAATAACCCCACAATCATCAGCAATCACAGCTTACGGTCTAACATACAGATAAAAACTCCCTTTGTGTGTGTGTGTGTGTGTGTGTGTGTGTGTGTGTGTGTGAGCCCAGAGTAAACACGCAGAAAGCCACACCTCTCTCATGCTGCTGGATCTGCGGTAGAGCTGTGGTCAGCCTCTGTGTGTGTGTTTAAATCCAGAGCAGTGATTTACAGTCAGGACTCTTCTCCATCAGGTGTGAAGGTGAGAGATTTCAGATCTGGTCCAGATGAACACAGGCCAGATAGTTCAGTGAGGGCGACAGTGTTTGACCGTCTGCCATGAGCCAATCAGATGCTGTGAATCCTCCTGTCATGTGACACGTAGCATCCGTTGCCATGGCGAGAACCCGCAGCTCACTGTAAACAACAGGCTGAGAGAGAGATCAACATATTACACATCAGCAAAGAAAGTATATTATTATTATTAGTGAGCCAAAGCTTTCTTTAATTATGAAAACAAAGACATGAGTTCAAATGAAAAAAAAAAACATTTATTTTCTTTTTTTTTTTTTTATTATAATATAGAATTTATTTTTTATATATATATTTTTTCATTAAATGCATTTATTTTAAAGTATTTGTTTTTTACAATTATTATTTATTTTTTATTAATAATTTATTTGTGCAGTATTATGTTTTGTTTTTTTATCGTACCTTTAAGAAACTTGTGGAATAGCTTAGATGATTTCTTCCTAGGGGTTATTTTTTCCTACCCAAACATTGCATTATAAGCACATATCCTCTATATTCTCATGCTCTGTACTTACAGGTTCTCACAGACTCAGCAGCGACGTCCTTCTTCAGGGATTCGTCCGTCTGAGTTTCCCGCATCTGCAAACACACGCTTTAGACACTCGTGCTACACTAAACGAGTGGAGTGAGAGAAACTACAGCATTTACCTTGATCAGCTCTTTGAGGTATTCAGCTCGACTCATCAGACTTTTAATCTGCAGAAGAAAATCAGGAGATAAATATCTCATCTTTAAATAATAAACTTGATGATTTATTCATATAAACTATTAACCAGATTTACACAATGCCTCTAGATATAGGTTTTGTGAAACTCTGAGATGTTTTTAAGATGTTTAACCGAATGAGATCATCAGAAGTGAGATCATTAAAACAACAGCTCATGTGTCTAGAGGACATCTTCACTGAGCTGAGATGAAGAACTGAAGCACCTGTGAAATGTAAATGATGTAAGGACTAGTTAAAGGCTCATTAGTGTGGAGTTAGCAGGTAACAGATGCATGATTGATCTTGTCTTCACACTCCTGATGGCAGCGGCTGTGCGGTTCTATATTTAGATCACTGGACAGTGTTTTTTTCCCCTCAGACTCACTCAGGTTGCCAGATTGTCTCCATCTCAGTGAGGCGACGAGCTCTTTACATGGATATTAAGACTTTTAGGATTTTAGGAATTTGCAGTCACTGACAGGTTTTGTTTGCTACCTTCCATGGTTGTAGCATGCTGTTTTTTCCACTAACTGGCAACCCAGTCTGCTGAAATCCTATTGGGTAAGCTAGCAGTAGGCGGAGTCACACAGACCCAATCAAAAACAGATATTCTGACACGGAACGCACATTTTAAAGCAGAACAATTGAGTATAATGGTATGTGAATTTAACTTGTTCCCTAAATATCGGCAAACTTTATGGTGCTTTATACTTTAGTGCAGTCAAGAAGTGACATACAGCACCTTTAGAACTCATGAGCTAGTATCAGAAAGTGATTTTGCTGAATGCGTCAGATGTGTGTGATTCACAATGCTGTAGGAGAAACAGAATCAGCAGTCAGATGATATTAGTCTCACCTCGCTGTGGAGCGCCTCCCTGCGCCGGCCCTGAGATTCAGCTGTAGGACACACATCACATCAGATCAACACACACACATTTCTGAGGAGGTTTTAACATGATGCTATGTGGTCGCCATGGTTTTTCTGGGGTTTCAGCATGATGCTATACGGTTGTGATGGTTTTGTGATTGTTTTAGCACACTCCTCTGGGTGCAGTGCAGTTTTAGTGTGATTCTGTGTGGTCACTAAGGTTTCAGAGCAGGACTTGGCATGTTGCTACAATTTTCTGAGGGTTTAACACTTTGATATGCAGTTTCTAGAGCAGTGAGACTTTATTTAGTCTGTAGGATCTTTTCTATGTGGGGGTATAATCAAATACATTGGATGACTTTTCAGGACACTTAATAATCTAAAATTACATTTATTTACAACTAATTTAATATTTTCTCAAAACATTCTTGTATATAAAGATAAGCGCCTGCAATTCCGGCCAATTAAGCTTCCCATTGATATTTGTGTGTTTGTTTAATTATATTTACAGAATATTACTGTCTTTGTTACTGAATCATCCATTAAAACGATTCAGTTAAACAGTTGATTCGTTTAGTAATGAAGCAATTGACTCTCTTTGTGAATGGGTCATTGAATCATCTACTCGCTAGATTTGTTCAAAAGCAAAGATTCATTCATAAACAGACTTTGCTTTTTAACTTTTGTTGACAAAATAGAGCAAACAACAGTGTTCTAAAATCGAAGTCACTTGATATTAACGTTTGTATAAAATAAATGTACCACCATTTAAAACTACAGTGTAAAACTACCATTTTAATGAATGAAGCTCTCGACACCATACACTTAATCTATTAGTTACATTGTCTCTATATTTCGTTACCATGATTGACAAACACTGCAGATCTGTCTGTGAGGAGCTTGAGAAGCATTTCTACTGACTGTCTGCATCGCTACATTAATGTGCAGAACTCGGACAAAGAGTATAAATAAGCCTAACCATTTGGAAATGAAACG
Source organism: Enteromius unitaeniatus (assembly GCA_032359435.1). Taxonomy (NCBI): domain Eukaryota; kingdom Metazoa; phylum Chordata; class Actinopteri; order Cypriniformes; family Cyprinidae; genus Enteromius; species Enteromius unitaeniatus. The sequence continues at coordinate 18,387,182 of JAUMHI010000063.1, forward strand.
CCGCCCCCCTCCAATTTCACTCCCCTGCGCCCCCCACCCCAGCCCTGGGCCCACCGGCTGTGTTGTGATTGGGCAGTGCTGGCACTAGCGCAGTAACAGATCACCAGCGGGAGTCAAGTGGCCAAAAAAAACCCTGCAGTGAGGCGGGAATCCAGCAGAGCTCTGGAGCTCTCGAGGAGTTCAACAGATAACAGTTTGCATTTGTTTCAGTATTTAATAAGACTGAGAATGAAGAGAGCTGCTCTCAACGAGATCCAGATGATCGTACCACACACGCTGACTTGGCAACCGCTCGCTGCCACATCTGGACACCTCACCAATCTTACAGTTGGAGTGATGTTCATCCAAAACTCACTCACTAAGGTGTACTGGGTGGTTGCTATGGTATTCTGTGTTGTTGCTAGGCGGCTGCAGTTGGTAGGGTTTTCAAGATGGTTGTTATGCTGTTACTAGGTGGATACTATGGTGTCCTGAATGGTTGCAAGGCGGTAGCTTGGGTGTTCTATGTGGTTACTCCTGTTCCTAAGACGTTGCTAGGGTATTCTGATGGCTGCTAGACTATTGCTTGGTGGTTGCTATTGTGTTGTTACTAAGAGGTTGCTAAGGTGTTCTGAGTTGTAAATAAGGTGTTCTGAATAGATGCTAGGCAGTTGCTAGGTCATTGCTATAGTATTCTGGGTTGTCAGTAGGAAGTTACTAGGGTGCTCTATTGCCCAGCAGTTGCTAGGGAATGATGGTTGCTTGGTGGTTTCTATGGTATTCTGTGTTGTTACTGGGTGTTTGCAATGATGTTCTGGGAAGTTGCTGTTGTTCAGTGGTTGCTAGGGTATTCTGAATGGTTGCTACGCTGTTGCTAGGTGGAGTATTTAAACCTGCTGCTAAGCAGTTGCTAGGTTATCCTGATGGTTGCTAGGCTGTTGCTATGATTTTCTGTGTTGTTACTAGGCAGTTGCTAGGGTATTCTGAGTGTAACCACACATTGCTAAGCAGTTGGTAGGGTATTTAAGATGGTTGTTATGCTGTAACTAGGTGGATACTACAGTATTCTGTATGTTTGCAGGGCGGTTGCTTGCGTGTTCTATGTGGTTACACCAGTTCCTAAGACGTTGCTAGAGTATTCTGATGGTTGCTAGACTATTGCTTGGTGGTTGCTATGGTATTATATTTTGTTAAGAGATTGCTAGAGTGTTGTAAGTAGGGTGTTCTGAGTGTTTACACCTATTGCCCAGCAGTTGCTAGGGTGTTCTGATGATTGGTAGGCTGTTGCTTGGTGGTTGCTCTGGTATTCTGTGTTGTTACTAGGTATTTCCTAGCTTGATGCTTGGGTGTTCGGAATGTTGCTGTTGTTCAGTGGTTGCTAGGGTATTTTGAATGGTTGCTAAGCTGTTGCTAGGTGGTTTCCTGGGTGTTCTGCATATTGAAACCTGCTGCTAAGCAGTTGCTAGGGTATTCTGATGATTGCTAGGCTGTTGCTATGATTTTCTGTGTTGTTACTAGATGGTTGCTCGGGTATTCTGAGTGTCTATTGCTTGGTGACTGCAGGTGTTGTGGATTGTTACTAGGTGATTGGTAGGCTGTTGCTTGGTGATTGCTATTGTGTTCTGGGTTGTTAGTAGGTGGTTGCTAGGGTGTTCTAAGTGTTTACATCTGTTGCTAAACAGTTGCTATGGTATTTTGATGGTTGTTATGCTGTTGTTTGGTGGTTGCTATGGGTGTTCTAAATGTTTACACATGTTGCTTAGCAATTGATATTTTATGGTTGCTAAACTGTTATTCTGAATTGTTAATCTGTGGTTGCTAGGGTGTTCTGGATGATTTCTAGGCTGTTGTTGGTTGTTTGAAGGTTGCTTGTGTTCTGCGTTGTTAGAAGGTGGTTGCTAAGGTGTTCTAGGTGGTTGACAGGTGGATGTAAAGGTGTTCAGAGTGTTTACACTTGTTGCTAAGCAGTTACTAGGGTGTTGTGATGGTTGCTAGGCTGTTGCTTGCCGGCTGCTAAGGTATTCTGAGCTGTTTATAAGTGGTTGCTAGGGTGTTCTGATGGCTAGGCAAAAAAACTGACATCTTTGTTTTATAAGAAAATGAACAATGAATGTTAAACTGTCCATTCACAGTTTTTATCGTAGGATTAGTAGGAAAATTTATAACGATTTACCTGCCAGTGCCAGCAGCAGCTCGCCCAGACTCTGCTGGTACAGATCGAGTGTCTCATAGTCCTCGGCGCCACCCTCCTCCTGCACACATCACAACTCCATTACCCATCATGCAACACTGCAGCTCATGTGACACACATGCAAAGAGCCCTATGTAACAGTTACCCTGGCAACAGCAGTGGACGCCACTTCCAGCGCCGCCAGCAACCTCGGCTGATCTCTAGACATTTCTGTGAACGACCAAAGATCTGAACGTCAGAACTGTGGTGAGATATCAGATATCAGTAGTGCAGCACTGCTTACCTTTCAATATGTTCCTGGTTGACTTTGCCTCCTCAAAACTAATCTTGTTGTCCGAACTGACCAGCGCTTTGAGCTCCTCAGCACGGGAAACATACTGATTCACCTGAGGGAAAACAAATGAGCATCAGTAACATCTACTGTTCTTATCAAGTTTATAATTGACCGTTCACAAACAGCCTGATTGACAGGCGATCTGACCAATCATAACACTGAATCTTGTCTGGCAAACACATCAGATTAACTTCAGTGGACTTGAAAAATGATGTGTATTTAAATAAGTGTTCACTGATGTTCATTCAGGTTTATTTTGTGCCTTAAGTAAATATGAGAAGATGATTGTTCACATGCTGCTTGAACTGAGGCGCTACAGTGATGTCACGACATATTATAGAGAAAAAAATTAAAGCGGAGACCTTTTTTTTTTAAACTTAAAGTAGCCTTCTCTGTCTTTTTTGTCTCCGTGTTGTCATTTAATTCTGCAATGTATTTTTCACTGTGTGAGAACATGATGAACAGCTTGGCTTGTTGGACAGTAACTTTACCTAACCCTTTTTTTCTAACCCCAGTTCCCACGGGTTTGTAATGAAGCTGACCTTCTGTCTCAGTGCTTCCTTCCTCTGTGCGTCTGTCTCATCTGAAAGTGCAGAGACAGAGATGATAAGAATGAATTGAGACGCGAGTAACAGAGGGACTGAGGCGCTTGTGTCTTACAGTGAATGGCAGGAACGAAGTGTTCTAGTGCACTACAGTAGAGGGATAACGCAGCCGATCGATGTCCATCCTGGTCCTTCTGCACTGCCTGCAACACCAGCGCTTTCTAGAAGACAAATACAGCAAAACGTGACTTTCTTTCATTTTGATTCTTAAGGAAATGCATCTTGATTTAAGACATTGTAGATAGCTGTACTGAAAAACACAACTAAACCACTAAAATAGAAGTGTTTTGTAGTGTTTATCTAAATTTTGTCATAATTACACATGCATTTAGAGAAAAGTGCAGCTAAAAGTTACAAACTCATTTTTGATTAGTTAACTTTTTTTTTTCTAATTTGCAACAGTTGCAAATGTCTACAGACATTCATCTAAGTGAGTATTGCTAATGAGAATAATAACTATAAACTATAAAGGGCCTACTTAAAATCTAAACAGAATCCATATTTTCTTTTCTTCATGTTTAGCTTAAATGACACTAGGAAACATTTTTACTCAAAAACAATGCTTTTTTAAAAGGTTTCTCCGGGGAAAATAATATTAGTTTTCATCAAATACAATTGTAAATTATTATTTAACTTATATTTATTTATTTTTTACATTTTGGTTTTTTAAAATAATTAAAAATGTATAAAATAAAAAAGTATAACATTTTAACGTCTTGAGTATGCCAAAAAATATAGCCTTAACTGATTATAAGACTTCTATATCTTAAAAAAAAATTACTAAACAAACAAATAAATAAAACTGAATTGAATCAAGAGTTAATGAATCAGAATGAGGAGATCAGTGGCTCTAAAATAAACCAAAGGCTGGTGTGATGTAACTGCACGGATCGAGTGTTTGTAGAGCAGCATCTGTGTGACACATTTGCTGAAGTTTGGTCTGACGCTAGAGACGAGCAGCGGCGGTTTTGCCACTTCAGGACTAAAATAAACATGTGAGAGTGTTAGTGCGAGTTCATGTGCGCCGACTTTGTCACACTCACAGCCTTCCCCAGGCTCTCGGCGCTGGGCATGTGCTCCAGATCCACGAAGGGATGCAGGAAGAACTCATCGAACGTGATGCGTACGTCCGGGTCTCGCTCCAACAAACGCAGCAGCAGATCTCGACAGTCATGAGAAACTCTCGCTCCACATGGAAGCTAACACACAGAGAACAGATCACAGCAACATCTGGAACAACCACACCATCTAGTGGTGCCTGAGTGAGAGTGTAGGGACTCACTAATCTGAGAGAAATGTGACTCTGCATCAGTTTCTCAGCAATGGATGGGTGCCGTCGGATTGAGAATCTCTGCTGAATGCTGGATTAGTTTGATCTTGTGTCTTCTCCAGATGTGGACTGGAGTGCTGTAGATTATTCAGATGTTTTTATCAGACTCTCATTCTGGCGGCACCCATTCGCTTGCATTGCTGAGACACATTTCTACAAACCTGATGAAGAAACACACTCATCCTGATCTTAGATGGGTGAGGATATTTTCAGCACATTTTTATGTTGAGGTGAAATATTCCTTAAAACATAGCTTTTTTGTAACAATGTGTTTTTATTAACTATACCATTGATTATGATACAGAAACTCTTCTGTTTCTGTGTAGTGATGTAAACACAGATGTTATTTCTCACCTCGATGGGTTTCTCACTGCGGATCTTCTCTTCTAGTTCAGTGAAGGAGCGAGAGGCAAAGGGAGCTCGTCCAAATAACGCTTCTGCCCTCCAAAAACACACATACAGTTGGTCAAAAATATGGAATAATAATGACTTATGAATGTCACAACTGCTCACCGAGCCTTCATTTATTTGGTCAAAAATACAGTAAAATTGTAAAATATTATTGCAAAGTAAATCAGCTGTGTTCTGTGTGAATCTGTGTTAAAGTGTGATGTTCAGCATCATTACTCCAGTCTTCAGAAATCATCATAATATACTGATTTACTGCTCAACACACATTTCTGATTATTACTGATGTTGAAAACAGTCGTGCTGCACAATATTTTTGCAGGAATCTGTAATACATTTGCACATTAAGAGATTTAAAAAGAATGCAAACAACACCGGACCCCACCGACTAGTTTGTTGGACAGAAGGAAGAACGTCGGGTTTGAAACGACATGAGGGTACGCAGATGATGAAAGAATCAAATGAATCCCTTAAATCTTATTCATTTCATCTTTTATTTTAGTGTCCCACCGTATAAAATGACTCCGACGGACCACAGATCCACTCGAGCGTCGTAATGTCGTCTGCACACCATCTCAGGAGCCATGTAGAGCGGAGAGCCTCTCAGAGCCTGCTGCTCGTCCCATGGGCTCATGTACTGCGCAAAACCAAAATCTACACACACAGCGTGACATCAGACATGAGCAAAACACCAATATTATGACAAAGGTGTTTGCAAACGTCTGCTTTTGAGATGTGTTTGTGATATTTTGAATACAGTGCTTCATGTAACGAGAGATTTGAGGCGTTCTGCATCTCGTGTGTGCAGTTCTTGGATTAGTGTGATATGTTTTGAAAAAAGAGGCAAGGTTTGGAAACTGTAACAGTACATTAGACCTTACTGACTCTTCGTCGAGTGCAATAATAGCTCTGCTGACTGTGAGGTGCTGTGTTTTCACCTGCGAGCTTCAGCACGTTTCCACTCAGCAGAATGTTCTGGGGTTTGAGGTCCAGATGAGAGATGTTCTTCTCGTGGAGGAACTGAAGAGCGCATGCTAAAACACATCATGTCTTCTCATTTGAATTGGTCTGTATCTGTCATTTCATCTGGTGGTGTGTGTGTGTGTTTATACCAATCTGCTGCAGGCAGCGACGGGCGACTCTCTCCGGAAGAATCCGGCGACTTCGGATAAATCGGGACAAATCTCCTCCTGAACACCACTCCAGAATCAGATAGATGTTCTCGCTGTCCCACTGACACACAGAGAGAGAGATGGAGGGATGGAACGGCACAAAGCACTTTAGAAGAACAGCTATACTGCTCCCCATTTTGAGGTCAACCGATCTAATTGTGTGCATCTAGAAAATAGTGACCTATGACATGTTGATTCATCACAGTTTTTGACATTTATGATATTATGCAAATATGTTACAATTAATATAGTACATCTATGACAGCTTGTTACGTTATTGGCTCTATATATGTGTGTTACGTTGTTAATATGTTAGAACATGTTACATTTACGACAACATGAGACTATGCATATGTTACAATTAATGTGTAACTTTGTTATGCTTGTGGCACTGTAAATATGTTACAATTAATGTCTTGCGTTACTATGTTACATTATGTTGTAACGTGTTGATATGTTACAGTTTGAAGGTGAATCCACATCTTCAAGACTGAATGCTGGGAATCTTGTACCTGGAAGTCTTTGAGCTGCACTATGTGAGGATGCCGGACTGCTTTGAGGATCTCAATCTCTGTCAGCAGGTTCTGCATTGAGCTTTTATTGAGGCTTTTCTTACTGACCACCTTCACGGCCACCGCCTGCCTGCTGTCAGTCTGAAAACAATCACATAATCAATAAAACAACCACTCAATCAAATCAAACTCGTAACCATTGTGATAAAACAATAAAGTTACACTAAGCCAGCAAACAATCAAGAGTGTCACTAAAGCACGTCAAATACCCGTATGAGAGTATTGGTGAATAATCCGAGATCAATAATCACTCGCCTTTCTGAAAGCTTTATAAACTGTCGCATAAGTGCCACTTCCCAGTTTCTCCGTCAGAATGAAGTCTTGGAGCTTCGGAGGAGCGAAACCTGCAGCCATCCCGAACTGACATCAATCAATAATCAATAATCAATAATCAATGACATTTACAGCATATTCACGAGCACTGCGCTCTCTTCCGCCCAGGTCTCAGTCACTCAAGCGGACGATTCGCTGTTGACTTTATGAATGATAACTATTTATTATTTAATATATGGTCGTAAACATTTCATAAACAGGTGAAGCGCAGGGGTCTGTTTACTTCCGCGCGGTGACGTCATCGCCTCGTCACGCAGCGGAAACTGGAGCGCACGCGTCATCGACGCTCAAATACATTCAGTAACTGCATTTTCTTCATTTAATTAATGCTTGTATATATTTCACTTCGGTTGAGTGCGAAGGTCGTTCTTGTCACTGTTGGTAAGAGGCTGTTACAAGTGTGTTCTCAGGAGAGAAATGACTGTAAATGACTGTATTTGTGTTCTCATGTGTCACGCTGTTGTTATTAATAGTGTTCGTGGCAGCGGGTCGCCAGGGGGCGCTGCGCCACGCTTCCGGTCACACTCAGAGAACAGAGCACACAGAGCGTCTGCAGCACTGACGCAAGGGTGGCGGAATGGGCGGGGCGTTGCCTCTGATTGGCCGGATACATTAATCATCTTAATTTTGATTCTTCACAGTTTGTTTTAAATTCAGTGGTTATTCAAGTCATTATTCAGATGAAAATTGCTGTAATGTAATTATTTAGACGAAAACTTTAATGTAAATTGACCTGTTATTTTATTCAGCGCCATTTACATTTGATAGTATCTAAAGGATATTTAATTTAATGGTGGATTTCCATGTTTACTTCATTGTTTTATGTTCAGTTATCTCCAATAAGACAAAAATATGAAGGTTACGTTTTTATAAAACAAACAAAGTCCTGTACTATGAAGACAAAATGCAACAAATACCAGTTAAGAGAACAAAACATACAAAAAAATAGTAAAGATGAAATGTATTTTTTACATTTCCTACTGATAATATATCAAAACCTAATGTATGATTAGTATGCATTGCTAAGGACTTAATTTGAACAACTTTAAAGGTGATTTTCTCAATATTTAGAGATTTTTTCACCCTCAGATTTTCTAATAGTTGTCTCTCAGTCAAACACTGCCCTATCCTAACAAACCAGACATCACTGGAAAGATTATTCATGTAGCTTTTTATAAATATTCATAAATCTTTAACAAGTATATGGTTTGATTTGTACGCGTCTCAATGGAGGGCCATCAGTCTGGGCCACCGAGCGCCCCCTGCAGGAGTGACCGGTGCGTGTCACCGGCTGAACGCCTGTCCATTACCGGTTAAATCCCGGTGTTTCTCGGTTCGGATCCGGTCAGCGGTGAGGCTGGATATGGCGGAGCGCATGGCCGCTCGTTTGTCGGCTCAGGAGGAGCAGATCGAGGCGCTGAGTCTGGAGATCCTCCGCCTGCAGGACGCACTGACCGGAGGACTCCTGACCGGAGACTCGAGCCTGGACGAGCTGCGAGCGGAGAACGAGAAGCTCCGGTACCGCGCTCTACACCTCCGCCGGAGCCTCCGGGAGGAGCAGCAGCTGCAGGAGAACCAGCAGAAGACTAACAAACCTGAGCAGAACCAGAGGACTAACTCACAGAAGAGCCAGAACAAACCTGAAGAACAAAAGAAGAACCATGCAAAGGTGCATCTCTCTCTCTATATATATATATTTATGTATATCTATCTATCATCTTTAAAAAAAATATTTAAATGCAAAAATAATAATAATATTAAAAAAATCAGAAATTAATCCAATCCAAATAATATGTTTTGTTTTATGAACTTTGCATTTGAATGAACAATGAAATGGCATTTAATTCTGCCTGATAATAATAAAGATGAGCCCAGTGCTGTTTGTTATAACTTGTTTGTTTTTGTGTGTTTCAGCAGAATGCTGCTCCGCCTCGATCCAGTGCTTCAGATGTTCAGGAGAAAAACAAGAAGAAGGAGAAAGTGAAGGCAGAGGTGCACTCACACACACTCACACACACTCATGTGGTCAGTGTGATTGCTGTGTTGTTGCATCAGTGTCATCTTTGACACTGTGTTTAAGAGCTCAGCTGCTCTCAGAGCTCATATTGGACTGTATACTCTCTCTCTCTCTGTCTCTCATTGACCGGAGCAGCTGGACTCGTGGCCGGTGTTCGTCTCTGACCGTCTGCAGCTCTATGAGCGGCTGAAGAAGGAAAGCGATGCTCTCCTGGCAGAGCGGGCAGCTGGTGGTCACTCCATCAGTGTCCAGCTGCCCGATGGACAGACGCTGACCGCCACAGCCTGGGTCAGCAGCCCGTATCAGCTGGCCTGCTCCATCAGGTGAGAGCTTCTGCTCCTCATTCATGATACACACGAGAGATGATGTGTGTGAGCAGATCTGCTGACGATTTGCTTTAAAATTCTGTGTTGTCCAGTGTAAGATATTATTATAATTTTTTTTATTTTTATCAGTGAGTAATTTTTATTAGTTTTAGCTTATTTTTAAATATCTGTGTATGTTTTAAACCAATTACTTTCATTTATACAGCGCTTTTAACAATACAGATTGTAGCAAAGCATTGAACATTATCAAGTAGAAGAACAGCATTCGGATGATGTGTGTGTGTGTGTGTGTGTGTGTGTGTGTGTGTGTGTGCGTGTGTGTGTGTGTGTGTGTGTGTGTAGTCAGGGTCTGGCGGACAGCTGTGTGATCGCGCGTGTGAACGGAGATCTGTGGGATCTGGACCGTCCGCTGGAGACCGACTGCAGTCTGGAGCTTCTTCGCTTCGACCACGAGGATGCACAAGCCGTCAGTTACTATCCACACTTCCACACGTATAACACAGTGCAAGCATGGAATTGAAAAATGAGTCAGACGTTCAATTAGCAAAACGTATTGTAAATAGTTTTTATGTATGTAGTAAACACATCAGTAAAACAGTGGCTCAACTCAGTTTTGCAACGCCACAAGAATACTTTGTCCCAAGAAAAAAATATAACATAATTTATTCAACCGTTCCTTTTCACAGCGCATCGTATACGCACACTTTAACATTTGACGTAATCAGCCTTGGATTTGATTTTAGGTCATATCTCCCCATATTACTGCGGAGCTAAATGCTGAAAGCCCTTTCCCTCACTCTAGAGTCTGAACTTGGGTACTTCAAGCAAACTCCTGTAAGATATGTACAGATGCTGTTGTGTCTCAGGTTTACTGGCACTCCAGCGCTCACGTCCTCGGCGAGGCTATGGAGAGCTTTTATGGAGGATGCCTGTGCTACGGGCCACCCATCGAGAACGGCTTCTACTACGACATGTTCCTGGATGGACAGAAGTGAGTGGAGCTGTTTGACGTCCCTCTGTTCTGATCTGATCTGACCTGACCAGAGCTCCTGTAGCTCAGTGTATCTGCCGTTTGTTCACAGAGGAGTGTCCAGCACAGAGTTTGGAGATCTGGAGAACATCTGCAGGAGCATCATGAAGGACAAGCAGCCCTTTGAGAGACTGGAGATCAGTAAAGAGACACTGCTGGAGATGTTTAAGGTGAGAATAGTTCATCACTTCAACTAAAAGGGCCTTTTATAGAGACCTAAAGTACCAATAAATGTTTGGGTAAGACTGTCCTTTTCAAATTAATGATAATTATGTATTATACTTGGTAAAATTTCTTTGTAAAAGCTTTTTTTTTTTATTTCTTTTAAACTAACTCGATATAAAACAAAGATTGTACCATTTCAATCATTTGAATTAAAATTTACAAATATTTTACCAATGTGTTGCTTGATGTTTCTCTAAAATTAATGGAGGGAAAATTGTTTCACCGCAGTTGTTACTTTTTCATTTATTTACCACCATTTATGATAAATTTGTTTTTAATTATAAAACAAGGAATCTAGAAGAATGTTTTAAATTATTAAATTTAAATGCTTTATTAATTTTAGTGATTAGAAATGCTTTTGATTATTAACATTTCTAATAAAATAAAACTAAATTAAAATTACAATTGCAAAATACATTTAAAATTATTAAATTAAAATTAAAATGTAATAAAAATGCTAAAACAAATTTAAAACATAAGGCATTTCATTGGGCCCTATTATTGTTACAATTTAAAAATATATATTAAAAATTAAAATTGTTAATATTTAAAAGCTGTTTTTAAAAAAAAAAATACAATAAAATAAATTCTGCTGCTTATATATGCTTTTAGGTTAATTGAGAAAACATACAAATAAGAATAATAAACAGTTCATTCTTCACGCTTCCTGTTATTGTTACAATTTAAAAAAGGGAATAAAATATTAAGCCAAATTCAAAAATAAATAAAAACCAAAAACACAACCTTTATAGGTGGCTATTAATGTTACAAATTTAATGCATGATTTAAAATGTAACGTAATTGAACCATTAAAACAGAATCCAAAAGAATAAAAACAGAAAACATCATATTTACAACCATTAAAAAAAAAAAAAATCATGTTCTTGTTTGAAGTACCATATTTTAAGATTGCAATAAATAGGGTATTTTTTTGTATCATGGTGTATATTGCTGAAAACATTTTTTTTCATTTGCTTTTGTTATTTTAGTACAACAAGTTCAAGTGTCGGATCCTGAATGAGAAGGTTTCCACTCCCACCACCACTGTCTACAGGTAACACAGCATCACCTGATTTCTCCGTATGGATGCTGTAAATCTCTTTCCATCATGAATTTATACTCTATTTGTCATAGGTGCGGTCCGTTGATTGACCTGTGCCGCGGGCCACATGTACGACACACCGGCAAAATCAAAGCACTCAAGATCTATAAGGTACTTTAGATCTCTCTTACAGGGTTCAATATGATCTCAAACAACCCTTGTGCTTCTGTTTGGTTGTGATTGATCAAATACATGCAAGTACAGATGCTTTAGAGCTGCCGTTCTGCAGGAAAACAGCTTGAGTGTGATATTAGTGTGCTATTGTGGTGTCGTTCAGAATTCATCCACGTACTGGGAGGGCCGTTCGGACATGGAGACGCTCCAGAGGATCTACGGGATCTCTTTTCCTGACAACAAAATGTTGAAGGAATGGGAACGCTTCCAGGAAGAAGCCAAAAACAGAGACCACCGCAAGATCGGAAAGGTGTGTGAGAGACAGAGCTGGAATTACTGCCTCTTGATTTATTGATCTAGTCACAGATTCACAAACTGTTTTGTCCGCTAAACACCACTGAGCTAGAATCTTTACTTGAAATAATTCTGAGATTATAGTTTCCCATGTTCCGGTTCTGTGATGGTCATGCAGAAAAATTATTTATGATTTAGACAATTTGGTTTGTTTTATTCTAAAATGTAGTTATTTTAGATGTTGTATGACTATTAGTAAGTGTTTTATTTTTTATTTGAATATTTGAATATTTTTTTTATTTTCAATTATTTGCTGTTGCAGTTTTGCAAAGAAATTCAAAATGAATTATGTTCAGAAAATGCAAAAATGTAGTTACTTTTCAGAATGGGCTGTTCACATTTTTCATCTTAAATGGCATGTGACAAGCATCTATTAATGACAGCACATGGATTTGTTTCTTGGTTCTTGTGAGAATCAGTTGGTGTCCGTCTTGTTCAGTTCAGCCAAAAGTTACTAAATTACTCACAACTAACAGGTTTTGTTTTTGGAGTTTTCTTACCTCATTAAAATCCACTTTACTGCATATAACAGTCGTTCCGTATGGTTTCCAGTTTGTCCCATCAGACGTGTCTCCTCACCTCTCGATGGGCGATGCATGTCACTTCCTCTTCAAGTGTGATTGAAGGAGCTTGTTAAGATCTCGCTCTGTTGTGGTGTGATTTGCAGGATCAAGAACTTTTCTTCTTCCATGATCTGAGTCCAGGAAGCTGCTTTTTTCTGCCGCGAGGTGCTTACATCTACAACACATTGACAGAGTTCATCAGGGTACGTCAGCATATGAGTATGAGTTCAAACTTAAGCACAGTCAAACACTGAATCCTATAGCGCTGTTCATGATGTGTGTGTGTGTAGGAGGAGTACAGCAGACGTGGTTTCCAGGAGGTGGCGTCTCCTAACATCTATAACAGTAAACTGTGGGAGACGTCGGGTCACTGGCAGCACTACAGTGAAAACATGTTCTCCTTCCCCGTGGAGCAGGACGTCTTCGCTCTGAAGCCCATGAACTGCCCCGGACACTGGTAAACTAGAACTCTGTGCTTGATTAGATTAAATCTCTAAAGAATAGGATAAAGCTGTTAACTAATAGATCTCGCTGTACTTCCCCAGTTGATTGGTTTATATTACAAGTTTTATGGAATGTTATGTTTAAATATGACACATTATCTAGTTAAATATGCACTGATTCGCATCTGAACATGGGACAAAGCCTGGTTGAAAACTCCTGTTTGATTTTGTTGCCCCATTAGAGTTAAAGGTTCTTACTGTTTATCACTCTAGAAATCAGAAAATACTAGCAGCAGAACATAATAACTGCTTTTAGGTATAATATGTTGTATAAATCTGTGTGAATTATGTATGAACAAACCCCACAGTAAAAACCTTCAGAAGAAAAAGGAGAATGTAACTGTCAAATTTGGTGTGTATAGGTGCTGTTAAATTGGAGAAAAAAACTTGTAAACATAAATTGCAATTAGAAATGTACAGACGCCTATACATAAAGTGCAATAATAAAATGAAGTGACTGATATCTTAGCAAACCCCTCAGTAAAAATCTTCAGAATATAGAGAGGAATTAATCTCTAAGTTCTGGTGTTTGTAAGTGCTGCTAAAGTTGAGAAAAAACTTGAAATATGTACGCCATGCCTTTAAAGATAGACATTTTTGCCTTTTTTAAATGAATAAAACGTATACATCATTGTGAATAATATATGAACAAATCCTTCAGTAAAAACCTTCTGAATATTGACAGAAATAAAACTGTAAAGTTTAGTAAATGTAACTGTTGCTGTAGTGGAGAAAAAACTTTTGAAGGGAAGAATTGCAAATAAAAAAATCTAAAGATGTGAATAAATAAAGTGCAATAATAAAACCAGGTGAATGATATATGAACAAACCGCTCAGTAAATCCCTTCAGAATACAGAGATAAATAAAACTTATTTTAGTTTTGGTGTGTTTAAGTGCTGCTGAAGAGGAGGAGAAAAAAGGGTTTCCTGTAGTGTTTTGCCTTAAAGACATAAAGAGATGCTATGAAATTATATTGACAATAAATGGTCAGCACCATTCTTATACAGTGCATTGCAAAATATTTTGTCTGATGATCAAATGGATCACTTTTTGGTAAAGTTCATTGTTGAATTAATCTGGATCAAAGTCTGAATCCGCTCAAATGACTCACTAAATTGCTATAGTTATAATGTTCGACTAAAGCTTATAAATGTGTACTCTTTGAAAGCATTGATTACTGAGGAACTGTAGTTAAAGAGGCATGTTTTGTAATGTTAAAAATGTATATTTTAATTATATATTAAAGTATGTTGAAAATAAAGGTATTGGGTATTATTTAGGGATGTTTTGTGACATCATTATAGTTTGGGTCTGGGAGTATTGTTCTCTCTCACACAATATTCTTGTTAACTGCAAAAAAAAAAAGTATTTTTGTCTTGTTTCTAGTCAAAATATCAAAACATTCTTAAATTAAACTGCATTTACTTGGTAAGCAAAATGGCTTACCAATATATTTAGCCTTGTTTCCAGGGAGGAAATCAAGTGCATTTTGCTTAAAACAAGTAACATTCTCTGTCAGTGGGGTGATAAGAATTTTCTTGTTTTAAGAAACAAAATCTGCTTGTTTCTGTCCTTCATCTCTCCTCCTGCTTATCTGTTTGTTAGTCTGATGTTCGGTCATCGGCCGCGCTCCTGGCGGGAACTTCCCCTCAGATTTGCTGATTTTGGTGTTTTGCATCGTAACGAGCTCTCAGGAACACTGACGGGTCTGACGAGAGTCCGGCGCTTCCAGCAGGACGATGCTCATATATTCTGCACTATGGATCAGGTGTGTATACTGCGTATATTATGTATGTGTGTATATATAATTATATATAGAGACAGAATCTAAATGTTTGCTCTCCGTGTTTCAGATTGAGTCGGAGATGAAAGGCTGTCTGGATTTCTTGCGCTGCGTCTACGATGTCTTCGGCTTCTCCTTCCAGCTGCATCTCTCCACGCGTCCAGAGAAGTTTCTAGGTGATATTGCCGTGTGGAATCAGGCCGAAAAGGTACCAGAATACCATTTTCCCTGCTCTCTCTGAGGTTTGAGATGTTTTTGTGCAGTATTAACTGAATTTTTATTGTTTCTTAGCAATTAGAGAACAGCCTGAATGAGTTTGGAGAGCCGTGGAAACTCAATCCAGGAGACGGGGCATTTTATGGGCCAAAGGTCAAAAATCCTTAATCCTTAAGTCAAAAATCCTTTTTGTTAATTGAAATAAAACCTGCACACACACATATACAGTATATAAAACAAAAACATAAAACTCTACTTTTTTAAAACTGAAATAAAAAATAAAGCTAAATCGATGACAAACTGCAGTTAAAAATCCATACAGTAAATACATTTGTGTTAAAATTTATATATTGATTATAAATTGAAAAATACTACAACATATTATCAACAAGAGGTGTATATTATTTAGTTACTGCTCTAGTTTCACACATTTGACTGTTGTGGTTTTTTTTTGGAAAGCATACAAAGCTGAAATAAAATATAATAAATATTAATAATAATAAAAAATTACTAAAACTTGAAATTAATAATGCAAAAATAAAAGTGAATTTATTTTAATTTGTATAAATGATGTATTAGTAGATAGATCATGCTAAAATAACACAGTTTCCATGTTTTTCCGTTTGTTACACACACAACACAGAAGTTGTTTGTCATGCAGGAAAAATAATCTTCTCTGAATGGTTGTGTTGTAGATTGACATCAAGATTAAAGATGCCATCGGCCGTTATCACCAGTGTGCCACCATTCAGCTGGATTTCCAGCTGCCCATCCGCTTCGATCTGACATATGTGGGGTGAGTAGTGCTCGGACGGTTTGTGATTGCTCTCACGGCTGTGAAGCAGAGTTTAATCGTCTGAACCGCTGCAGGAAAGATGGAGAGGACAAGGACCGACCCGTGATTATTCATCGCGCCATCCTGGGCTCCGTGGAGAGAATGATCGCCATCCTCACAGAGAACTACGCTGGGAAATGGTGAGGAGAAGGAGCACTTCCATTGCTGTTCTCAAAAACTAAGAAATGAATTATAGTAGTTTCTGAGGTTCTCATTTAATGGGATTTTTTACATCAGAGGGTTGAGTAAACAAGTTGCATTAAGATTCATTTAAAAATACATTATGTAACATTAATAAATTCTGAAAAATAAAAATAGTTGTCCTTTTACAGTACATTCATGATCCATAATATGTGGGTTGGTGTAACAGACTTTACATTTCAGAATGTTTCTTCAGAAAATTTAGTGGGACTTTTATTTTGATATTTTGTTAATTAGGCATCAGAAGCATAATGAGGTTCTGAAAAATAGTTTTTGTTAACTGCGATTATAACAAAAACGTAAAAAAAAAAAGATTATTCATGATGAATCACATCCAAAATAACAGTTTCTCTGTACATAGTGTGTTTGTACTGTTTAAGTATTATGTTTATAATAAAACACACACATACGGTATATCTTACATTTGATATTATATATAAATATGTAAAATAATACACTTTTTTTATCAAATATTTACGTTTGTGTGTTTGTATATACATAATAAATATACACAAATATATTATGTAAAGAAAAACTTTTATTTTGGATGTGATTAATCACAATTAATCATTTGACAGCACTTAAAAAGGTAATGCAAATAGAAAATATTTGCTTGAAAACTAGCAAAGTAAAATAATAAAAAATACAACAAATGTAAAAAACAAAACCTAATATAAAAGAATATATTGTTTATAATAATATAAAACATAAAAATACTTTGAATAAATTAAAGATAAAGGGATTACTGACAAACTGTAGTTAAAACATATTTTGCTGTTAAAATATTCTATATTGTAAAGCATTTAATTTGGATTTTAATTACTGTATCTTAAACATTTGAAAACCTGTTTAGTTTATGCAAATTAAAACCTAAAACAAACTACTACCTGTATTTAGGTTATTAAACTGAAATAAAAAGCCACTTTTGTGGTCAGTGACGTCAGAAAGAAGTCACTTCCTGCTGTTCCCCCGTGATTTGATCCCTTTTGAAAGCTGTGTTTGTGTTTGTTCGGTCAGGCCGCTGTGGTTGTCTCCACGTCAGGTGATGCTGGTTCCTGTGAACCCATCTCTTGAAGAATACGCCAAGCAGGTACAGCATCAGTGTGTTGTGAAGCTCACTCTGTTAGTCCAGGTCCTGTGTTACAGCTCGTCTTCCTCCTGCTCCAGGTCTGTGAGAGGTTCGTCGAGGCTGGGTTTATGGCCGATGCTGATCTGGACTCTGGCTGTCTTCTGAACAAGAAGATTCGTAACGCGCAGCTGGCTCAGTATAACTTCATCCTGGGTAAGCAGCGAGCGTCTGAGGGCTTGAGGCTCTTCTCTGAGTGTTTGTGCTGATGTGTGTTTGTTGGGCAGTGGTGGGAGAGAAGGAGCGTGCCGCGAACAGCGTCAACGTCAGGACCAGAGACAATAAAGTGCACGGAGAGCTGAGCGTGGAGCAGGTGATGCAGAGACTGACGCTCCTCAGACAGTCACGCTGCCGCAGCGCAGAAGAAGACTTCTGAGACCGAGGAGGAAGAGTCTGACAGAGCGAACCATACCAGGATGTTCTGAGAGGAAAGGCTTTTGTTAGGTGCATGATAAGTGATGGTTTGTGTCAAGTGTTTTGTGTTCAAGTTCTGACAGTTAAAATAAAGATAGTAAAGACTCAGAGAATCGCTGTCGTGTTTTCTCTTATAACATAACACTAGTGAAACATGATAATGTAACAGTATATGTGACCCTGGATCAGTCATTAAAAAAGAATAAATGAAAATATAAAATGATAGTTTGTTAGGAGAGGATGATATTTGTTTGAGATGCAGCTGAAAAATCTGAGGGTGCAAAAAAAAAAACCATGAATATTGAGAAAATCACCTTTTAGGTTGTTCAAATGAAGCAATATATCGCACTAATCATAAAAGAATACTTAATATCCTAGTTAGTTTTAGCATAAAAGAGTAATGCAGGGTTGTCTGTTAGTACAAATGCACCTGTGCTGCTGCTGATGACTGCTGCTGCTCCAGAGACACATGAAATAATACTAAAATAACACTCCTTCCATGTTAGTCTGCTCTGTGTGCTTTTGTTTTGAATACCAGAACAGTTTAGTTTTTATTAGCATTATCAGTCGTCTTTAAACCTTAAATTAACAGTTTGGAAACATTGTGATTTTTGAAACAATCTCTTAAAATAACTGTTTTCTGTGTGAATATGTGTTAAAGTGTAATGTATTTCTGTGATTGTTATGAAATTATTTGATATTCACAAGAAATTCAACAACATGGTTATGCAGAAATGTTTTTGAAATTCTTGTTTATATCATTTCATAGCGTAATAATTTTCTAATTTTTTAAATAAAAAAATAAAATAAATGTACTTTCTGTTACAGAAATGTTTTTCAGTTAGTAACCAAGCTCTTTTTCTGGTGAACACTGCCTAAAACACTGATCATATCCAGCAGGTGTAAACTTCATACGTTACTTTGTTAATTAGCACTTTTATTTTGAACTGATCAGCCGTTGGGACTTTTACCGGAGCGGAAGCCGGAAGTCGAGCGGCAGCGGCGGTCTGGATGCTAGCGAACGGATTGAAATGGGTTTTTGAACGGGAACGGAACATCATGAGCTCGTATTTGATGCTGTTTCTACTGCTGCTGGACATTTACTCCCAGTGTGCGATCGGTAAGAGCGCGAACACCGAGCACGACACGGTAAAGTGCTCGTTCTCCGGGTCTGGGCTCTGTCAAGTGTTTGTTTCAGTAAAGCAGTATTATCACTAGGATGTACCCGGATGGGAATCACAATTTACACAACATTCCGCAGTATTTACACGATATATCTGTGAAATATCCCTAAAACTACGACACTGTCAGTAATATTTGTACACTATCATCAGATATTGTTGACTTCTCTCTCAGTATCTGTGTGTAAACGCTTGGAGACACTGGTTTCTGACTCCTGAGATCAGCCAGGAACAATATTATTATTTAAATTAACGAATTAAATCGATGCATTAATATAGCTCTATTGCATTAATACTATTGTACTGTAAGATTAATTTCATTAAATCAATAAAAATATGTTACTTTTGCAAAATACTGTTAAATAAACCAATATTTGATAACGATGCAATTTTGGAATATAAAATATTTCATTATTATTATATTAATTATTACAATAATTAAGCAAATGTAAAAAATTATTACTATTGTACTGTAAAATTAATATTATAAAAATGAGTATAATTATTATTCAAAATTAATATTTTTATTATAAAAAATCATTTATTTCAATTTAAGCAATTAAATAAATCAATAAATAAAACGCTATTGCAATAATGCCGTTGTACTGTTATACAAACGAGTATTTAATAACAGTAATAATCATTATTATTATTTTATTGAAGCACACCTTTGCTTTAGTTATTCTGGATTATATATTGAATAAGAAGAAACAGATTTTGCTCCGTTTTTGTCTCTAGCTGATTGCATGGAGTAGCTGTATACAGTCAGATGATGATGTGTGTGTGTGTGTGTCAGCGTATCTGAGCTCTCCTCATGTGGGTCAGGAGCCTCCGTACACAGCTCAGCAGAGCCCGGTGATGAGCAGCCCGGTGGCCCTGACCTCCTCCTCTGGTGAGTGACTGTCCAGCGGCGTCCAGAGCGTCAGGTTCATACAGAGCGTCCAGCATAAACCTCTCTCTGTGTGTGTGTGTTCAGCTGCTCCGGTGGTGACCGACAGCTACCTGTCCAGGTGTCCCAGCGGCGGTCAGTGCTCCAGGCTCCCGGCCGACTGCATCATCTGTGCGTTTCATCACAACTGCAGCTACGGCCGTCCGGCTAACTTCACCTGCAGAGCCCGAGCCGGCGTCCACTGTGTGGTGAGGCCCTCTCAATCAATCCGTGTCCAGTTTGACCCGGTGATGTGTTCAGAGAGGACAGGAATGTCATCCGTAGCTCAACACTGAAAATAAAGAGCTCAGATGCTTGTGTTAGTGAAGGAATCATGTTGTGTGTGTGTGTTTTAGAACGAGCAGGGTCAGCCGCAGCAGAACTTCACGCTGACCCTGGACTGTCGCTTCTGTTGGCAGCTGGATGCGTCTCAGTACCGCTGCTCAAACTCCACCAGCTGCATGACGGTGTCGTGTCCGCGCAGGCGCTATAACGCTAGCTGTGAAGCTCTGGAGCACGTGCACTGCCTCGGTAAAGTTACTCTTGACTAAAGGTTTAGGTTTGAGAGTCGTTTTAAAGCTTTAATGTTTAGACACACAGACATTCAATATATTTCACCCTACAAGAGAAGTCTTTAAAGGGCCAAAAAGGAAAGTTGTGTCATCATTTACATTTCCTCAGATTGTTCTGAGACTTCTGTTATATGTGTGTGTGTGTGTGTGTGTGTGTTCTCAGGGAAGCGGGTGTTTCAGAAGCGTCTGTTCTGTAACTGGACCGGAGGATATAAGTGGTCCACAGCTCTGGCTCTCAGGTGATTCACTTCAATCACTGTGTGTTAGTGTGATGTGATAAATCAGTGTGAGCTTCAGTGCTTCTGATTCAGTTCACCTGTGACTTTATGTGTGGAGAAACTTCTTCCTGTAGTTTGGGTTCAAACGTGTCTATATTAATAATAATGCTAAATGATTTCCAGTGTAACACCATCCGGTCTCGTGTTGAAATTCACACCAAGAACCATAATAACCATAACTATAATGATAGCTGTCACAATCAATACATATATAGACATAACAATAAAAGTAGATCTTTATGAAGTCATATGCTCTGGCTTTAGCAGGATTGCAGAGATGTACAAAGGAAATGTGTTATATGAATCTAGAAATGAAGTGAGTTATACAATTAACAAAAGCAAAAAGTCTGCTGTGGATAATGTCTGAATGTGATGTCAGATGTGTAACGTGTGTGTGTGTGTGTGTGTGTGTGTGTGTGCAGCATCACTCTGGGCGGCTTCGGAGCAGACCGCTTCTATCTGGGCCAGTGGAGAGAAGGTCTGGGGAAGCTCTTCAGCTTCGGAGGCCTGGGCATCTGGACACTGATTGACGTGCTGCTGATCGCTGTGGGGTATGTGGGGCCGGCCGACGGCTCGCTCTACATCTGAGGCTTCGGGTGGCGTGACTCTGACTCCTCCATCCCAGATTTCCATCCCGATTCGCACATGTCGCGTCCAAACTCCCACTCCGGCAGATTCCCATCTGCTCCCGAAGCGTTGAGCCTTCAGCAGCACGTCTGACAAGCGTTTCACGGTTTGGAGTCTAAAACATGTACAATATGTATCTAAACTCATGTGTGTGTGTATATATATGTTTCTCACTGTTGATTAAAACTCGGTCAGGTTGATGATGTTTCTCACCTGTGTTTGGCTCTATGTCTTTATCAGTATTCCTCACAGATGAGACGGTACAGGTGAAACCGGAAGAGAAGTCAGATTATGATTGGTCACATGTTTTTGTTTACATGTTTATTATGTCAATGTAAATGCACACACATACAGTACTTTATTTTTTTAATTACATGTATTCACTTACATAACTTATAAATACATTTAATATACAAATACAGTGATCCCTCGCTACTTCGCGGTTCGTTTATCGCGGATTCACGACTTCGCAGATTTTTTCTTTGGAGCCTTAT
>JAUMHI010000063.1:18458388-18482727 GCA_032359435.1 Enteromius unitaeniatus
GGTCATTAGTAACTCTAATTAGAGCAGTCTCAGTACTATGATACGCTCTAAATCCTGACTGGAAATCCTCACAGATACCATTATCCATTATACCATTATAAGGAATATAATTGTGAGGATACTACCTTTTCTAGTATCTTTGACAGAAAAGGGAGATGTTTGGATTGGTCTATAATTCGCTAAATCTTTGGGGTCAAGTTGCGTTTTTTTAAAGGGAGGCTTAATAACAGTCAGTTTAAAGGCTTTGGGGACATACCCTAATGACAATGAGGAGTTAATAGTTTTATTTTACTTAACCACTATTAATAATAAAAAAAAAAAAATCTTGCTTATCTTTGTAGATTAATAAGCCCACACATTGCAAATAATAAACGCTGCAACAGAGCGCTCACAGTCCGACAGATGGGGTGCACTGCACTGCTTTTTGGCCAGTGGAACATTTTTGTACACCGTTGGAGATGCAGTGACTATCAGCAAAGCATCAGTTTGCCGCTCTGTACGAACTGTGTACCTCTGTTTAAAAAGACTCCTCAATGTGTTCATCACATTCCCTGGCCACAAAGCAATTCGTACCATTAAACATAAGTAAGTTATATCACAGCAGACCACAAATTAAGCGGCCTTGAGGCAAACGGGACCAGCCTGAGCTTATCAGAATAGTGACGTTACTCTATACTCTGCCAAAAGTGGCCCAAGACTCCCACAAACTCCTCCCACTCAAACTTCCGACCAATATTTATATCAGTTGCTCAAGCTCTGTATCTTTGTCATGGTCAGCTTATACTGCAGAACATTCATGGTCACAAAACAAAAAAATTTGTTTGTTCTTGAATTCCCCTTGTGGATCAATATAGTATCTATAATCTAACACCTATTAGAATATATCTTAGAATACATAATCTATATATCTAATGTAGAATAGAGCAAAGCATCTTGGGAATGGGGAATGCGGAATGAACCAATTGCAGGTCGTCTATTTAAAATAAACGAGGCCCCTCCCCCATTATGGGTATTTTATCTTTATCTCCGTTATCTGTTGCCGTGAACATCGCTGCTCTGTCTTTCCCTTTTGTTGCCATGGTAGCCCACAGTTAATCAATTGCCCATGCTCGACTTTTTAGGACTTTTAAACAATGGCGTGCATGCGCAATTATCTAGACTGTTTAAACCTGACCTCAAATTAGTAAGATCACATGATCCTCAACCAATTTAAGCGTGGATGTTTAGCTCGGCTCATTCAAGTCAGGTTTTGGACTTTAATCCCTGCTTTTCTTTTACGGAACAGCCCCCTGGACGTTTTTCATGCTTTTCTGTAGAATAGGGTACTTGCCTGTCAAGCAATACAAAATACCTGGTTTAGTTTTCCTCCAGCTACGCTCTATTTTCCGGACTGCTCTCTTTAGGGTGCGAGTATGCTCATTATACCACGAGCTTGCGTCTCATGCATGAAATAGCTTCATAAAAATATTCTGATCAAAATAAGTTCACTCTTCTTGCATGTTTTTCAATCATTCGTTTCTCTTTAGTATCATCAGTGGCGGTGTGTTGTGTGTGTCTAATTCTAATATTTGGTCATTTTTCTATTCAAAATTGCAATTTCTTAATTTCCAAAACAATGTAATTGTGGTTACTTTTACCCACTTTTACTTAAAATTGGGAGAAATTGCCGAGGGAACAGTGATGGATGCACTCTTCAGTGAATGTGACTAATGTGTTTAGGTGTGGTTTACATGAGATGTCACACAACGATCTCCACTGTCTCCTGGTCATGTGCTCTTGTGATGGAGTGAATCTGAACGGGACACTCTTGTGTTTGTCAGAGGCAGTGGCCAGAATAAAGGCGATCATCTCTGAGGACGTCCTGCGCTCGTCGGGTGGACAGCAGCCCGCCGTGATGCCCACCGTCCCGGTGTACCGTCAGACCCTCAGTGCCGTCCCCGGACACAAACCGGCCCCGCCACACACGGGGGTGAGAGAGAGCGCGTGTGTGTTTGTGTGTGTGTGTGTGTGTGTGTGTGTGGAGGTTAAGAAGGCGGGGCCTCACAGCATGTGGTCTCTGCTGATACACACCTCCTACAGAAACAGCAGCGAGGACAACGCTGACCTACAGACGGAGGTCAGAGTTCACTGCACCGCTGACACACGTCTGACTGTCTCTGATTCTGACTCCACAAACCTGTCATTCCAGACCTGAGTGATCTCTGACTTCGCGATGCATGTGAAGCCCTGATGGAGATGTTTTCAGATGAGCGGCACACATACACAGAGCCGTAGATCACTAGCCGCGTTTCTATTTCCCTTCAAATTGAGAATATGCTTAATGGGTCAATTTCGCAAAAACTCCCATATATCAGAAAGTTTTTACGTTTTCTCATGAGGTGGTTTTTCAGGCAATTCGAAAAAGGAGTATTTCGCAAAACTGCAATAGCATTTACAGGTCACATGACGTGTGTAAGAAGTCATAAGATCATTCTTAAATGTATTAGAATTTCCAAGAAACACTTAATGTGTTTATTCTGGAGTATAAGGGGCTGACGATCAGGTTAGGCTATTAATGCGTCTGCGCTGGCGTTCGGCTCTGATACGACATTGAAGCTGACAGCGGTCACTCAGTTGATGCTTGTTTATTCAGGATTAACCGTGTTAAAAACATTACCCTCCGTTTACCTGCATATGGATGATTTTAACACTGTTAAAATGTGCGTCTTTACACGGACAAAACTGCCGTGTCAACGCAAACAAATTGTGCATATTGACGCGGTCAGATTTCACACATTTTAAAGACTTGACCCCGTCCTGCATGCATAACTTCAGCCAAATTAAGGTCATCAAAGATCAGTTTAAACGGTAGATTCTTAATTAGAGTATTATTTTAATTCGTGGTAAAATCTGAATATTGTTGTCTGTGTGAACGTGAGTGTTCAGCAGATTTATTCCCAGCAGTACGTTTGTTCTGCTCGTCTTGTTTGTCACACTGGTTTGGAACGACATGCTGTTTATTTGGGTTCATCTGATTCCCTTTGACGGTGAGGTCAGTCAGCAGGACATGATGACGCTGATTTATGAATTGTAGGATGATGTATGCGTTTAAATGACGTAGTAAGGACTGAATGTGCTGATGGTCGTCAACAGCTCGTCTCTCTCACACACACACACACACACACACACACACACACACACTGCTATTGACCAGTTCTACTCTTTGTAGGTGATTTTTAAAGTTTTGTTTTGCACACACACACACACACACACCCCGGCTGTAGTTTAGACCACGTTCACCCTGCAGCACGTCTGCTTTCAGATGGCTCCGCCCCGTCTTTACCCAGAAGCTCCAGCGCTAGGCGTCAGGCTGTCAGCTTTGACCTGTTTGGAGGCCGAGTGAATGACTGTGGCGTCTTGTTGGTTGCAGAGTTTTGTGCACACTAAGATCTTTGTAGGCCTGGAGCAATCGCAGCCGTCCTTTACCGTGAGAGAGCGTGTGGAGGGTCCTTCCGGCTCATACCTGCAGCACATTCAGTCTGAGACCGGCGCTCGGGTCTTCCTCCGAGGCAGAGGCTCCGGGTACATCGAGCAGGCGTCCCGCCGAGAGTCCTTCGAGCCGCTCTACCTGTACATCAGGTGAAGCTCTGCTGCTCCTCACACCTCTGTGATCGTGTTTGTGTGTGTGTGTGTTTCTGAACCTGTGTGTGTCTTACAGCCACCCTAATGCCTCCGGCCTGGATGCAGCCAAGAAGCTGTGTGAGAATCTCCTGGACACGGTGAGTGTGTGAGCGAACGGACAGAGCTTGTGTGTGTGTGTGTTGCATTGAGGTGTGTATTTGCTCAATGTGTTGTTGTTCAGGTGCGGGCAGAGCACACTCGGATCGTGTCGTCGTATTCCTCCACAGCTTCTGCTCCAGGTGTGTTTTCTCTCCTGCTAGCTTTGTTCTGATCTGAAGTCTCGTGTTTACACACACACACACACACACACACTCGTTCCAGGGCTGCTCCTTCAGGAGGCAGTTTTTCAGTACATGTAAATGCAGTGAATGCAAAAAATTATATTTACTAGGCTTTTGTCACTTCAAGATGATCTAATATAGCGACATCTGATTTCCTCCCAGCTTGTTGACTGCAGACGCTGGTGTTCTGGAGTGTGTGTGTATATGCTGTCAGGAAGCTGGTCTGAGTGCTCATGAACTGATGTGCTGTTTTCCTTCAGTTTATTCCACACACAGTTACTCTACAAATAACAGCTTTGCCGGTCCGTTGTGGTACGGATACCCGAGCTCCTATCCCACATACCCCAGTGCGCTCTGGGAAAACTCCAGTGCAGTGAGCAACCAATCACAGCAGAGCAGCGGCGCGGTGCAGTATCCGGTCTGCAAACAGAGCGGCTTCCAGCTGCAGGTGAGTCACTGCCCTTCAGTCCGAAACACTGACCACACGCCCACCCGCAAACAAACCCTGTGTGTGTGTGTGTCAGGATGAGCATGCAGCGTCAGACGGAGCAGACAGCGACTCCGGTCCAAAGCAACACTCTGACGAGGAGGAGCAGAAATCACAGGTGTGTGTGAGATTAAGAGTATGGTGTGAGAGTGTTATTATGAGACTCCCCTGACGAGTGTGTGTGTGTGTGTGTGTCTCCTCAGGTCTCCACAGATGTTTCAGTGAAGGACATCAGTGCAGCAGATGACAGCAGGTCTTTATGGCTCTTGTTTCTGTGTTTTAGTCGTGCTCTGTTTCCTGCGGTCGTTAAAAACGTGCTCATGTTGCAATGTTTCACTAATTATCACGGCTGCTGTATTCTTAATGTCTGTAACAGGCTTTGTTTGGTTTTTAAATTAGCATGTTGGGTGTTACTCAGAGTTGGTTATGGTTAGACACACGTCAGTGACTTGATGTTTCTTGTGGGCAGGACATTAATGCCACCACCAGCAGCTCCAATCAGAAAGAGACCGAGAGAAGAGACTTGCAGCAAAACTCCCACTCACACAGGTGTGTTCTCTCTCACTCTCACACACTCTTTAGAAACATATACTCTTGAAGCTGAAGTGAAGAATGTGCAGATTAAGTCTTTGATCTCCCTGCAGCTGAAGAACAGCTGATGATGAAGATGATGAAGATTCCAGAAGAAGATCTCAGAAGCAGCTCTTCTGGACTGGTTCCGTACGGCGGAGGAGACTCGTCGGATGAGGAGGAGGAGCGCATGCGCAGCGGGAGTCACTGAAGTTACAGACTTTTATTTGATCACATGTTTTACTGACAGGACTGATGTGTAACTGTTCCTATGGAATAATAAAAGAAACAAGCCCACACAGATGCTGTTGTCTGTTTTATTCAGCTCTAGATCAGCTCAGGGCTGAGTGGCGTGTGACGGTGCGGTCAGTCCGGTGTGGAGTGTCAGCGCTCCGGGGTTATCCAGAGCGAAACACGGCTGGACGTAGTGCAGGAACTGAGCGCTGAAGGTGTAGAGGTGTTGCCGCAGGGCTGCGTTGTAGAAGGAGAGGATCCCACGGGAATAATCCAGAAACACGCCGATCCGTAGCGGCTGCACCGTGATGCGGATGTCTGGTGTCCAGCCGTTGTGCAGAAACTCGTATTTGTGCCTGCAGCAGGACACAGGAACGTTCAGATTCTAGTCATGTGATCAGTTACACCAATCATGATGCTGCAGGTTTGAATTTTACTGCTGCATGAATTCTACTGTTCCTGTTTGAATTGGGCAACAGGTGTCTGATACTGGTCACGGTGACATTTGCCAAGTAAGACTTGATCCTGGATCAACATTAATATCCAAAAATATAGACTTCTCCCAATCCCTACCCCTAAACTTGCGTAAAATCACTCTGTCACGTAGAAAAGTGGAGCATGTTTAAACGAGTCATTTTAGGAGAGCGTGGACAAGCCATAACTTGCACACCAGATGTCATGATGGTCACATGAAAATTATTTTCTTTTACAAGTGTACAAGCCAATTACAGCATGACTCTTATTAATACTATAGGAACTTAGTGAAAATGTGCTCACAGCTGTTTTTCTGTGCAATTGGACTACTTTAACACTGATGTCACAGGTTTTTCATGTCATTGGGTTAAAGTAACCCCAATAACATGATATTTTCAAAAACCATGTATTTCTACACTCCGAATGCAATTTTTACTGGAGTCCTGCACAAATGCAATACAATATTAGGGTTAGCATCTCAGTAACATGTTTGCAGATGCATAGCACAAATGCTTAAAGTAAAAAAAATTTAATTGATTTAAGAGAAATGCACTTTAATAGCTTAAACATTTGCTTTGTTTCTGTGAGGCGACGCACCTGGACGGGGTGAGGATGTGTCTCATGCACCAGGACGTGTTGTTTCCGCCCAGGTAGGAGTTGCGCTGTGTGTCCTCGTATGCTACGCCCACACGGAACTCTGTGCTCTCATCCACCTCGATCTCCCAGTAATACTGGCCTCGAACAGGCACCAGGTCGCCCAGAACTGCCACACACCTGCAAGAGACGCATTAGCAGCTCCGACCCGACCCAACCCAGCTCAACCGACCCACTGTTGCCTCACCTGTTGAAGGTGTTATCGCTGAAGGTCATGTGACTGATGGGAAGATCTTCATCCAGGTAGAACATAGTGTGGCCATCAGCTGACAATGACAGGCTGGGATGCGCCGTGTCTTCCAGCAGGTGGAAGAACGTACCTGTGCTTACATACACAAGTGTTCATCATGTGCGTTCATATTTAAACAGAGATTATCTCCAGTAAAGTATGGAGTGTCACAAGGACCTGTCCTAGGCCCTCTGCTATTATCAACGTACATGTTGCCCCTTGGTCATATTATAAGGGAAAAGCGGCATTCGTTTCCATTGTTGTGCTGATGACACTCACCTGTATGTTTCTACAAGACCAGATGAAGCTTAGCAATGTTAAGCAAATAAGAAATATAGCCAAAAAAATCCTATTAAATTTGGATAAGACAGAGAGTCATTACCAGGTCAAGAAAATCTGATCGTATCACCCCAGTTTTACAGTCTCTGCACTGGCTGCCTATTAAGATCCAAAACAATTACAAAATATTACTACTTCTAAGGCTCTTAACGGTCCAGTTCTGGTGTACCTAACTAGTATTCTATTACACTACAATCCATCACACTCCCTAAGGTCACAAAATGCTGGGCTCTTGGTAGTACTCCACAAAAGGAGGTAAAACTTTTCCACATTTGGCTCTCAAACTCTGAAATAGCCTTCCTGATAACGTTCAGGGTTCAGACACACTCTCTGTTTAAATCTAGATTAAATGCATCTCTTTAGTCAAGGATTCACACAGTGCATCTCATAACTTCATTATTCAGCTAATGCACATTATTGTGAATTTGGAACAGCAGCTACATAAATTTTGTCTTGATGCCACAAGATTGGCTTCCTGAAGAATTAAAGAAGCTTCAGTCTGGATCCAACCCTTACGATGCTCTGAGATGATACCAACCCTGAACCAGCATACAAAACTCCCAAACTTCGATATGCTTGATCTCAACATATAAGCATAGCTGTTAGTAGTGTTCGTAACTGCATGATATATCGACTCACCATTGATAAATTATTCCTTAATATAATGTAGAAAGCTTTAACTGACTTTCTGTAAAGATGCTTTGCAACAGTTTATATCATGAAAAGGGCTATAGAAATAAATGTGGACTGAAAACTGAACTGAATGTCAGGGGTGGTGGGAAGAGACCTGTGGTTGAGACGGTGATGGGCTGGCTGCGGTCACTCGGGCCGCCGATGTTCACGGCTCTGATGTGGATGATGTAGTTCTTCTGCGGCTGAAGCTGCAACAGACACTCGCAGGACGGGATCGCGACGATGGACCTGCCGGAAGACATGGAAAACAACTGATCAGATGGACCTCCAAAACCAACCCACAACTCTGGACCGAGTGCTTCAGAGCACCAGCAGTTGCAGGTTAGTGACATTATTATGACTTGAGTTGGGTTAGCTAGTTACCCACCAGCCCTGCTGTTATTGTGTTCTGTTTTTATGTGAAATAATCAGGACTGGTTTTGGACAGACTAACCTTGTTTCCACTGGTTTGTACTCTCATTTAAATGGCTTTTTTTCTTACATTGTGGTATGAACTATTTCTGATAAACTCACCCCTTAACAAAACAAAAACTGGTAATTTCACAGAATAAACCACAGGGTTAGGGATCTGGATACACAAGACTAGATGACTCAAAGCATCATCGTGCATAAACACAGATGTGCCGTCAAACACTGCAGAACCAACCCAACCTCCATCTGACCTCACCGCTGTGACCAGACTTTTTGTCCTTTAGGGTTTGTGCATGAGTGCTACGATTTGGACGATGTGAGGGTTAGTACATGATGACTCATTCTGATGTGTGTAGTGAAGCTGACTGACTCTGTGTTGGAGCAGCCGTCTACATGGGTCTGGTGAAGCTCCAGCGTGTATGACTCCACCGGGTCGGTGTTTCCAGAGTCCCAGCGGATCAGCGCCGAGTCCAGGCTGCTCACACACTGCCGTGGCCTGAGGACCGGAGGAGAGGGAACTGCACACACACACACAGTGTTATTTAGTTGTCCACTCCAGCGCTCTGAAGGACAGTGGCACGTACCTGTCATGTAAACGGCCCTCTCGCTGGCCGGGCTGATGCCTGTGGTGTTGGTGGCTGTCACCCAGAGCTCATACTGAGCGTTAGGAAGCAGATCAGACACGGTGCAGTGCGTCTCCTTCACCTTCAGCTGAGACACTGCAAACACAAACACACACAGAGAGAGCTGACTGGACACGTGTGTGTAAGCAAATTCAGCTCCTGGACGTCTCCATTAATCCTCCAGATCTCAATGAGCTGATTCAGAGGTGTCTGAAGGTCTGCAGGACAGGGGTCATCTGGAGTGGGATTGGGCACTGAGTTGAACACAAACCCTTCAGCCATTCTAAAGCATTGGTCTTTTTAAAACACAACACTGAAACCAATACTAAACCCCAAACCAGGACTTTTCTACAAGGCCATGTCTTGAACATTGCGGGAGATCATTGTCATCTATTTGGAAATATTTTAAAATATGCACACATTTATTCATTTCTATTTTTATGCCTAATGCAGTATGTCGAAAATGCAAAATCCTTCTTGTCTCGTTACATTCATTGAGGAATTACAATTAATCCAGGATGCGGCAGCTAGACTGCTAACTGCTTTTTTTCTCTATTTAACCTACTTGAATTGTTTAAAAAAACAAACCAAACAAATGAAAAACTTTGCTATGTGTATTGCGTTAGGGTTAGACTTATTGGTGCTCTTTTGTTGGTTTTGATTGCTTCTGTTGTCTTTACCTTTTTTAATCAATCACTTTTATTTATATAGCGCTTTTATCAAAAAAAGTGATGGTAATGTATAATGATGAGATTAAACTATTTATTTATCAAATGCAGAGACGGTCTCTGTAGTCAAGACCACGATAATCACTAGAAATCAGGTGTCCCCAACTAAGCAAACCAGAGACAGCGGCAAGGAACCCAAACTTCCAAAATTTCTAGTCTATTCAAGAGAATGTTGTGGTCAATAGTGTCGAACACAGCGCTGAGATCCAACAGCACTAATAATGAGATACGTTTGGGCAACCTCAACCAAAATTAGGTGAGTGCATACATTTGGGCACTGTTGTCATTTTATTTTACTGTTGTCAAAACCTTTATAGTTCAATTGGAACTCAAATTTGCTTGGTAAGCTCAGTGAACCCTGACCTCCATACACAGGTGAATGAAATTATGAGAAAGAGTAGTTAAGGGGGGAAATTGTAAGTTTCCCTCCTCTTTGAATATTCTCTGAAGAGTAGCAACATGGGGGTCTCAAAACATCTTTCAAATGACCTGAAAACAAGGATTGTTCACCATCATGGTTTAGGGGAAGGATACAGAAAGCTGTCTCAGAGATTTCAGCTGTCTGTTTCCACAGTTAGGAACATGTTGAGGAAATGGAAGACCACAGGCACAGTTCAAGTTAAGGCTCGAAGTGGCAGACCAAGAAAAATCTTGGATAAACGAAGCGACGACTGGTGAGAACAGTCAGAGTCAACCCACATACCAGCACCAAAGACCTACAACATCATCTTGCTGCAGACAGAGTCACTGTGTATCGTTCAACTATTCGGTGCACTTTACACAAGGAGATGCTGTATGAGTCATGCAGAGGAAGCCTTTTCTCCGCCCACAGAACAAAAGAGCCGCTTGAGCTATGCTAAAGCACATTTGGACAAGCCAGCTTCATTTTGGAATAAGGTGCTTTGGACTGATGAAAGTAAAATTGAGTTATTTGGGCATAACAAGGGATGTAATGCATGGAGGAAAAAAGCACAGCATTCCAAGAAAAACGCCTGCTACCTTCAGTAAAATCTGGTGGTGGTTCCATCATGCTGTGGGGCTGTGTGGCCAGTGCAGGGACTGGGAATCTAGTCAAAGTTGAGGGACGCATGCATTCCACTCAATATCAGCAGATTCTGGAGACCAATGTCCAGGGATCAGTGACAAAGCTGAAACTGCGCCGGGGCGGGATCTTTCAACAAGACAACGGCCCTAAACACTGCTCAAAATCTACTAAGGCATTCTTGCAGAGGCACAAGTACAACGTTCTAGAATGGCCATCTCATTCCCCAGACCTGAATATTATTGAAAATCTGTGGTGTGAGTTAAAGAGAGCTGTCCATGCTCAAAAGCCATCAAACCTGAATGAACTAGAGATGTTTTGTAATGTGGTATTGGTCCAAAATACCTTTAACCAGAATCCAGACTCTCATGGCAAGCTATAGGAAGCATTTAGAGGCTGTTATTTCTGATAAAGGAGGATCTACACCCAAATTTATGCACCCACCTAATTTTGTTTAAACAATTAATGCACACTTTCTGTAAATCGTATAAACTTCACTTATAAACTTCACTGTGTGTGTCTTCTATAAGATATATTTAAATGACATTTTTCATCGTAACAACCAACGATTTATAAAGGAAAAGGCTGCCCAAACTTACGCATTCCCACTGTAATTGTGAGGATACTACCTTTTCTAGTATCTTTGACAGAAAAGGGAGATTTGAGATCGGTCTATAATTAGCTAAATCTTTGGGGTCAAGTTGCGTTTTTTTAACTTAATAACAGCCAGTTTAAAGGCTTTGGGGACATACCCTAATGACAATGAGGAGTCATTAGACAATTATAATAGACAAAAGAGGATCTGTGACTTCTGGAAGCAGCTCTTTTAATAGTTTAGCTAGGGGTTAAACGGCTGCACAGTTTCTATTTTATATCTAATAGTATAAATCTTGGAAGTAAAATACTGCATAAAGTCATTACTGCTGTGGTCTTGCAGAAGAGCAGTACCTGTTTGATGCTTTATTTTTTGTTAATTTAGTCACTATATTGAATAGATAACGAGGGTTATGTTTGTTTTCTTCTAATAGAGACGAAAAGTAATCAGATCTAGCCCTTTTTAATGCTTTTCTGTAATTTAGCATATTTTCCCGCCAGGCTAAACAAAACACTTCTAGCTTTGTTTTCCTCCAGCTACGCTCCATTTTCTGGGCGGCTCACCTGTCTTTATCTCTGTCGCCGGCTCAGGGGTGTTACTGTAGATCAGGGTTGCAGCTCAACTCTGTAGGAAAGTGGACCTCAAGGACTAGAGTTGAGAAGCAGGTCTAAACCTGTAGCCCAAACCTAACCTAGTGTAAACTCTAAACTGTGCCCAACCCCTAACCTCTGACCTCAATAGCTCAGTATAGAGCTGCTAGCACATCCTGACAGACTGAACGTTACTGTTTGCTGTGATTGGATTTAAGTCTGTTTTAACAGGTGACTGCTTGTTGAGTTGACCAGTAGGGATTGCGTTTAACGGGTTTGGGTAGTAAATGACAGGTTTACCCTCCTGCAGCATCTCCATAGCGCAGTCATCAGAGATCAGACGCCAGTAAAGCTCGTAAAACTCCACGGTGTCATCTGAGAACAGACTCCAGCACACGTGTAGTGACGTGTCGGTGGCAGAGTTAGCAATCTGTGGATTCATGACCGGAGCCGACGGAGCTACACACACACACACACACACAGACCAGAATCAAACACACCTGTACAAGCTGCTGACTGCAAGCATTCAAGGGCAAGGGTTTAACACTATTGAGATCATCACTCTTTACATTCCCCAAATCAGACTTTTTCAAAAATATTATTCCTCTCTAATTCCTAGTCAATTATTCTGTCAGATGACTTGAGATAGAGTCATGTGACTTTGCCGGTAGGAATTTGTTTAGCACATGTAAATGTTTCCACTGTAGTTTATTTACATGTTTCCAAATAAAAGATTATCCAGTTCAGCTGAGTCTTTGCTTTTAGGTACATTTTGGAAGTTTCAGTCTGCGGTCGGCATCTGACCTGGAAGCACATTAATGGAGTCCATCATCTGTCTGACGTGGGACAGATCCATCGTTGGTACGTCGAAGTCCAGAGACACTCCCAGCTTCAGATCCACTTCCTCTCTGGCAAACTGCTCCACTCTGATTGGACAAAACATTACAGAACATCCCAGACCCTCTCAGACGTCCCGTGTGTCTTCTAGGGTTAGCAGTTAGTGCTCAGGACTAATAGACACGCAATTAAATAACAGATTGTCAGTATAATTGATTATTATATCACTGATCTACTGTTTGCTGTGATTATCAGGGACATCCACCGAAGATCAAAAAATTCACAAGTAATAAGCTATTTTTTATCCTATTTTTAACCCCCCTCACCAGAATGCTCTATTTGAATAAGCAGATCGTAGACTCGGAAGAAAACACCCACTGCTGTGATTGGACAGTTGGGCTAGTGGTCTGTGGTCTGGATCTTCTTTAAAAATTAAATTCATCCACTCTTTCCTAATGTTGGGGTCAGAAGGAATCAGTGATAATCAAAGAATCAAAAAAAAAAAAATCAAAGAATGAAAACAGACAGCTGTGGAATTGGTGGGCGGGGCTAAACAGGCAGTGATGTGAAGCAGGCATTGATCATCATCAGTGGTGATGCTTATGCTGGCTTCATATGCTGTTTATGGACTAATTAAAAAGTTCTGAGAGAGTTCTGAAACTTGCAGGATGTTTTTATAGCACAATGACCTCATATATGTCAAAAGACTAAGATTTATGCCGACTCAGACTGCACGATTTTCATAGTAGTCGCGTCACAGATCTTTTCACACTGCACGACTATCTGGGGTAGCATTCAGTCGCTGCTGTGTTCACACTGCATGACTTTACAACAGGAAGAATCGCAGACTACTTTGTCTCGCTGCCAAACCCATGTGAGAAGTGACACGGAAACAATGCGAGGTCACGTGTGCGAGACTGAATTTTGAATCGCTGACAGGTCCAGATATTTAGCATACCAAATATCTCACGGGTGTTGACGGCACGTCGGTGATTCTCTTAGATCGCGTCATTGATAATTCACACTGTGTGACTGTCACTTGACTGAACGAGCACCGATTTGCCTGTGATTTCGGGCATTTGTCTGCAATTTCTTAAAAACCTGTCGGCAAGTCAAAATCGGGGCTAAAATCGTGCAGTCTGAACTCGGCATAAGATTCATTGTGGTTTTTCAGTTCCTGACCGTTTTAACTCAGCCACAGCAGAGGGGCGGCTCATATTGGAGTGTCTGGGTCCAAAGTTGCCTCGACACACCAATCAGACGCTAAACACCTGATGACCAATCAGCACATCCGTTCTGTGCCTTTCTCAAGCACTGGTTCAGCAGCTGAACAGCCAATCAGAATGATCAGATGGCTCGACTGATTGATGAGGTTTGACACAGATTCAACATATCAAACTGGCTGAAAAAAGCAAATGAGGACCAACTTGAGCCGATGGTGCAGAACATGCTGAGGACACAAAAATTGCCCGATGGCTGACTGTTGGCTTGTGTTCCTTCCCTAACATACACGGGATCATCAACACTCTCACAGGGGTTTGGAACGACATGAAGGTGAGTAAATGATGATTGTTAGGCAAACCACACACCGCATCTACTAACCTCTTCAGAATTGGCATGACAGCCTGTCAATCAGAGAGGGAGGGCGGGTCAAACACAGTCAGATGATCTGTAATAAGACTGGTCGAGCGGCTCTGACCTGCAGGAAGGCGTGTTTGTCTGGTCTGCGGTGGAGCTCCTGTGCGCTCTCGATCAGCTCTTTGGCCGTGTCCAGTGTTTGACCGCACCGCAGCAGCTGACCGTACAAACGCTCCAGCTTGCTGTTCTTCTGCTCGTCCAGCACTGTGGCTCGAGCCTCGTTCCTCTGCGACAGTGTCTGCAGAACTTCGTTATAGTGCTGCTCCAGATTCTGCTCCTGCCGGCTGAAGTTCTCCTGCAGACACACACCTGCAGATGAAGCACGGCCCAAACACACATGTTGCAGCAGAGACCGTGTGCAGACCTCTACAGTGATGAAGATCTCCTCCAGGTTACTGGCGAAGTTCTCCATCTCCATGATCTTCTGACTCAGTTTGCTCCTGCTTCTGGACAGCTGCTCCTGGACAGCACAGCACGGGTCACACACTGAAGATGCTTGGGTCACACACTCGTAAATCTGTGACTCACCTTCAGTGTGGAGACATCAGGAGAGTCCTGCACCATCACAAACGCCTCTTCATCAGCCACCTCCTCCTCCTCACTCGCCAGCTCCTCCGCGATCACGTCCAGGCGACCTCTGACCTCATACACGTCCATACTGATGCTCATGTTATTTTCTAGTGTGTGTGTGTGTGTGTAGATGCAGTATGACAGCACTGAATTTAAAACATTCAGTCATGACAGTAAGGTATTCTGAGATAGATTTGACTTTACAAGATTTGAATGTATCTATCATTTGTAACACAAGTTATTTATAATAACTATCATACACTCTGAAAACATTGCTTTGTTTTTCTACAAGAAACATTGTCTCTTTCACTCACACACACACACACACACACACAACACCTAAACAGCAATTGCTTTCTTGATTTTGCTTCAAACAGAAATCATCAAAGTAATAAAGCAGTCATAAGTACCTGCCGGCTCGTGGTGTGTTCGTGTAGAGTGAGTTCCTGCGCATGCGCTTTGCGCTTGGACAGATATAGATGGACAGATCGAATATCAGCAGGAGCTCAAAAAAACCCTCACAACTGAACGAAACAAACAACTGCTTTACTGTGAACACGTTTACTGCAGCGCTTACTGTTGAACTACAATATGAAGTTTAGACACGCCTGTCAATCACAGAATCGCTCTTCAGTCTGTTTAACAGTGTTTCATTCAAACAGGCGTGTATTATTTAGACTTGAAGTATATTACATTTTTGATTCATGTAAAATATTTTCATTTTACACATAAATTATAAACCCACGACAGTGTCAATAATATTCTTTAATTTGATTAACTAAAATGAGTTTTGCTGAAAAATCAGGCTGTATCAAATTGTTTGTCCAATAAAGCCTTTATAGACCATTTAAGAAAGTATCATTTCAATGGTATAATTTCGAATTAATGAATATTTGTTGACAGATCTAATCAGAAGGGTCTAGTTTATAAAACACCTGTGTATTATCTGCATGTTTAAAAAGAAATATAAAGCAAAGTATAGGCTAATCTAATTTAGAGTGTTAACTTTTGTTTTATTTATTTATTTTTTCCATTTGCTGTTTGTTTTTTCATTGTTCAATTAATTTTAGATTTCAGGAATCTCATGATGTTTTATTTAGAACACTAACACTGGAATTATTTATATTTTAGAATTACAGTTCGGGTGTTTGTAAGAGCAGTTTTCTCTGTACAGGTACAGTCTGTTAACATCTGGCGTAATCATAATAATAACAATAATAACAGTAACAACAACAACAATAATAACAATAATAACAATAACAACAACAACAATAATGAATCAGTGCGTCACGAGAACGCAGGAATTCCCCGTCACGTGACCACAGGAAGTTGACAGCTGATGACGGCGGAAGCGCAACACAAACACAAACACCGACGCGATGAGCGACGCGGATAACGAGCGCATGGACAGTTTAGACGGATGGGTCGCCGTTAAACGCGACGCCTTTGACGACAGCGAGAGCCACAAACTCAGATTCATCGTGGAGTGGAACGAGATCGAGACAAAGTTCGCGGTGACGTGTCACGACCGGACGCTGCAGCGGCGCGGCGACGCGAGCGGCAGCCGCGCGGGTCTGTTCTGCGGCGCGCAGCTGAGCGGCGTTGGAGCGCATTTAAGCGGCGTCCGCGACGAGCTCGGCCCGCTGTTCCCGGACCTGACGAGCTTCCGCGAGCCGAGCCTGTGGGAGCTGCTGTTCTCCAGCGCGTCGCGGGGCGATGATGCCGACGCGGCCTGCAGGCAGCTGGAGCGATACTTCGGCGCCGCGGTGGACGCCTGCGGCCGCAAGATCGTGCTGGACGCGCTGTTCAGCGTCACGGAGGAGGACGAACGCGACTACTTCGAAAACCTGCAGGAGTTTAAATGCAGAGCGATGCGCGACGAGATTACCCGCGCCAACGACGCTCTGCGCTCGGTCAGACGCGACCTGCTCTGCTCTGTTCTGTTCTCGTGTTCTATTCCATTCTATTGTGTTCAATTCATTCTGCTCTATTCTGTTTTGTGCTGTTCTATTCTATTCTGGAGGATTGTTCTATTCTGTTGTGTTTCATTCTTTTCTCTTCATAGTGTTCTGTTTGGTTCTATTCTGTGGTGTTAAATTCTGTTGGAACATTTTATTCTCTTCTATGTGTTCCATTTAATGCTCTTGTATTCCGTTCAGGTTTATTGTGTTCTGTTCTATCTGATTCTCTTGTGTTCGGTTTCGTTGAATGAGGATGACGAGGGTGTTTTTGTTCTTCAGCAGCTGCAGACTCATGCCAGCACTGACGGGCTCCAGCGGCTGATGAAGATCTATGAGGAGGAGGAGGAGATTTACAGAGAGTTAGTGAGCGTGGCCACAAAGTTCTACCAGAACCTTCTGCAGCCCTTCAGAGACATGCGAGAGATCGCCACGCTCTACAAGACCGAGATTCTGGTATCTGCTAACATCACCCCCCCAGAGCCATGCACAGAACAGACTAGGGCTGCCTCCTAATAGTCGACTAACCATAAATCAACCAGAAGAGGCTTGGTCTACTGAAATGTTATTAGTCGCTTGGGTCTCAGCAAACGGATCCACAAAAATATGACGACTTATGAAATATGTGAGGGTTAGCAGCGTTACATGGTCACTCACTGAGGAATATTGGCTCATGCTAATAATAGAAATACATATTTAAATTCTGTAAAGACTCAGCACTCACCGTAAAAACAAAACATATTTTTGTAAAATAATGAAAGCAAACAGGTTGCATTTTCTATCGTTTCAAACTGTGCATTACAGACATGAAATATATATGTCTGTCATATGAACCAAATCAAGCGGGAAGCAAATATTCTCAGGTTATGTAATCCATGAGAAACACAGACACATCACTACTGAAGAGATAACGAGTTCATCTCTTAAACATAAACAAAGAAAGCACTTGTTCATCAGTGAACAGACTCCTTCCTGTTTTTCCCTGATACATTGATAATCATAGCTCCTGCCGCTGCACCGTGGGTAAATGCTTTATTAATAAACCTGTGATTAAAACGAACGACTGCTTAGTCGCAGGCAGCCCTTTTCAAAACCCTTTCCTTGTACATCAGCTGCTGGCCAATTCTGACCCGTGAGTCACTGACGCAGCAGGAGGAGCTCTCAGATGTGATGGGCGCTCGTCTGTGTGTTTCTTCAGAAATGTCTGCAGTACGAGGAGCTGGGCCCGAAGCGTGTGAGTGAACTAGAGGCGGAGATGAACGAGTGGAGTCAGCGTGGAGAAAAAGCTGTTCACTCCATACAGGACATCACAGCCGACTACTTCAGAGACACGTCCAGAGCGCTCACAGGTCCCACGCAGTGCATTATATCAACAATACACGCCTGTGGTTCAGTCAGACACACACACATCATATTTGTGCGAATGCCTGTAAATGTGGCACAGGATGAGGCCACGCCCCCTCTCATAAATAATGACATCAAACCTTTTCTCATGATGTCATTTCCTAACACACTCATCTTTCTCTGTTCTGTCCCTGAACTCTCTCATCTATTTGACAGTTCATCTCTTTGCTGATTACTCTTGTTTTTATTACTCACGTGTGTGTGTGTGTGTGTGTGTTTCTTTAGGTATGGTCAAACAGATGGAACAGGATCAGAAGAGATTTGGCCATGCCTCTTGGGCAATGGCCACGCCCAGACAAGAGAAGCTCAGAGTCCTATTGGCTAAAGAGACGCTGCAGTACATGAGAGCAAAAGAGATGTGCATCAAACGCAAGAGAAACGAGATCCGAGAGAAGGTGTGTGTGTGTGTGTGTGTGTGGGGGAGAGTGTGTTGACAACGGATTAAAGATGTAAGCAGCCTGTAAAATCTGACACACTGGTATTTTTTGGGATTTTAACACCTGAGAGTTTAGTCAGTATTTGCATATTCATTTACTCTTTTAATATTTGTGTCTCAGAATGTGTCAGTGATCCACAAGAGGGAGCAGTTTCACTCTGCTGTCATTCAGATGCAGTGTTGTAAAGTGCATTATGGGTAGTATGATGCTGGGTTCATGTATTTCTGTTTTGCCATAGTATAATGTCACACAAACACTGTAATCTGAGATCAAGGCCTGGTGGTTACCATGAAGAGGAGTGATGCTGTTCATCTGTGACACGTCAATATTTAATGCTGTGCTGTCAGACACACTGTCAGGTGACGCGGATGGTGACAGGTGTGTGTGTGCAGATGCGTGGCGTGGTGGCGAGCGGCTCGGAGGCCGTGAGTGCTGTCGGTGAGCTGGAGCTGCAGTATTATGAGACACAGCTGGAGCTTCACGACTGCAGGTTTGAGATCCTGAGAAACGAAGAGCTGCTGCTGCTGACGCAGATCAAGAGCACACAGCGACAGATCAGAGGTCTCACACACATACTTTCCATTGACTTGTGCTGATTTTCTGCTGAGCTTCAGATGATTTAGCTTGTGTATTTCGTTTAGGCTCCTCACAGTCTCGCTGATTTCAGCTTTTACTATATTTAGTATTTCATATATGGTGTGACTGACAGCTGTATTTAGGAACAGGTGTGACATAACTAGACTGACCATATTTAGCCCCAGGACTGACGAGAGTGTGTGTGTGTTCTGCAGAGCTGCAGGAGCAGGTGGTGTATTATGACACCTGTGAGGACCCCGAGGAGCTGCAGGATGTTCAAGTAGTTGTAAGTCCCGCCCACTCACACCTGCAGCAGCACCTGAAACAGCTGGAGAGCAAAAGAGGAGCGATTTCCTCACGCAGAGCTTACCTGAGGAACCAACGGGTACACACACTCTCTCTCACACTCCTGTAGTGTCTCCATGTGTTCTGGGGTCTCTTCATGGGTGTAATGGTGTTTCTACTGTACAGACTGTATTGGCGCTTTTCCACTGCATAGTGCGGTACGGTACGGTTCAGTACAGCTCACTTTTGGGGGGTTTCCACTGGGAACAGGACCTGGTACCTTGTCCTTTTTTTAGTACCACCTCAGTCGAGGTTCCGTACCGTTACCAAAACATGACGTGTAAACTCTGCTGGTCAATAATTAGCCGAAGAAAATCATCATTACTGCGTCACTGAACACATGAGACACAACAGACCCGCTAGATTTAAATCAGCACGACCAGCGAAGGATCAGACGCAGCTGTTTTGTTTGAAGAAACGCACCTTTTTGTATCAAACATGGCTGTTTCATGGTCTATTGAGGAAGTACAGGCGTTCCTCTCATTGCTAGCCGAGGAGCGGATCCCGCGAGAGCTTGATGGGGCGACGCGGAATGAAAAATGCTTCATTGTTGTGTGTTTGTTTGTGGCGCGTTTACGAGGATGTCACGGCAGTAGAGGCGGCGCAACTGTAACGACACATGAATAATCCCGCCCACTCTAAAGCAGTACTAAACTGCAGTGGAAGCACAAACCGAGCCGAACTGAGCCGAGCCGAGTCGTACCACGCAGTGGAAAAGCGCCATATGTGGTATTGTCCTACACTGACCCTACACCTAAACCTACCCCTTACAGGAAACACTACACACTCCTACATTCTCATGAATAATTGTACACACATACGCACTCACTCGGTGTGTGTCCGCAGGAGCTGTGTGTTCAGGCTCATGAGCAGCAGCAGCGTTCAGTCTCACAGCGATCGCAGCAGCTCCGCCAGCATCACACTGCACAGCTGGTGAGTAACGCACCGTCACCACGGCAACCACAACCCACTGCATCACCCCACAAAGCATCCCATAATGAGTCACAGTACCGTAGGATCCGTGGGATGTCTGTGGGCCGACAGAGTTGCCATGGCGACGAGCCTTCTGTCAGTCCGGCAGGGGTCACGCTCACATTCCCAGAATTCCCTGTGCTGGTGTGACTGCAGATCTGAGGCGTGGATTGTGTTTGTGCAGTGAATGTGTGAGCAGTCACTAACCCTTTCAGCATGATGTGTGTGTTTAAAGCGATGGTTCACACAAAATGAACTATTTTGTTATTAATTACTTACCGTCATGTTGTTCCCAAGGGAACACTTCCACAGGCAAGGTACAGAAACGTAGTAAAATAGTCATGTGACTTCAATGTTTCTGTAATCTTTTGAAGTTATGAGAATACATTTTATTTACAAAGAAAACAAAAACTTTATTCAACAGTTATTCTCTTCAGCGTAATTAAAAACAGAATGAAATGTCATTCAATTTCCGTAGTGTGCTGAATCAACGTCATTAACTCTTATACAATAACAATATATATACCATATCACCTAATCTCCATTTTCATCATGAATGTTTTGTTTGAATATCAGATATTTCATATAAAGCTTGATTACATACAGGAACTTTTTTATGAAAACACACGCAGCGTCACATAATCTGACCAATGAGAATAAAGTGTGTCGTCAACAAGGCTTTCACAGCCGGTTTTGAGCGACTGATCTCGTTCTGCTCTCGCGGTGCTTTGATGGCACGTGTGATCGAAAGGCGGCTGCTGCGCCGATCAAAGTCGGACAAATCTTCTTCCCAGAATGCATTGTTTTGTAAGGTGGCGCCGCATGAAATCGAACGCACCTTCTGTGTTGCATTTCTTTCTTCATGTTAAATTGTAAAATTCTATTCAAATTGTAAATTCCGGTTCCGGTCATTGCATTTCCACATCCAATTGAAACTCAGTCAGAGGGGTTTGTGTGTGTGTGTGTGTTTGATCAGAAGCGAGAGAAGAGGAGAGTTGAGGAAGAGCAGATGAAGCAGTGGGTGGAGAACGAGAGAGCAAAGACGCTCAAC
Organism: Enteromius unitaeniatus; assembly: GCA_032359435.1. Lineage (NCBI taxonomy): Eukaryota > Metazoa > Chordata > Actinopteri > Cypriniformes > Cyprinidae > Enteromius > Enteromius unitaeniatus. The sequence goes on from JAUMHI010000063.1 coordinate 18,479,787, forward strand.
AGACTGCGCAGCTTCAGAGAGGTGAGTGTGTGTGTGTGTGTGTGTGTGAGTGAGTGTGTGAGTGAGTGTGTGAGTGAGTGTGTGAGTGAGTGAGTGTGTGTGTGTGTGTGTGTGTGTGTGGTGTTCAACATGGCTTCACAAATTTTTTTCCTGTGTGTTTCTTGAGTTTAGAGACATCAGGGTCAGTATGCATTACAGATGTCTCATGTGAAGCCAGTGTCACATGACTCCAGCAGAGATGACTCCTCCCAGCCCCTGTCAATCATCAGCCTGGGTCTGCAGAGCTCCACCCCCCACAGGAAGAGGCGGGTTCAGAAGCAGCGAGACATACCGGTGCAGATTCTACTGCCACCTGGATCAGCCTCAGCACAGCCAGACCAGATGCCACCGCCTCCTAATAACCTTCCTCTTCCTCTTAACCTTCCTCCTCCTCCACCCCTTCTTCCTCCACCTCCTCCTCCTCCACCCCTCCCTCCTCCTCCTCCTGCCCTGCTCATCAGTGCCAAGTTGCCAATCCAAAACACTCTAGAGCAAAACTCAGGTGAGTGTCATAAACTCTGTTATCATGTCTGTTGTGTTAATTAATGTTAATTAAGCGTTGTGTTAGTTCTGGCAGGTTATGTTAGTCAAGCTCGCAAACGCTGACTCTCGGCTGATCCGCGTCTACTTATAGGGATCGAACATCATTCCCAGCGCTCATATATAAGGCCCTTTAGTATCATCAGTAGCTTTCACGTTGCTCAATAACTAATTACCCTCCTCCTCTCGTCAGTCAGAATTTGTCCTGCTCATTCCCCTTTCAATCAGTCTAATTTCTAAAATGCTTACATTAAATTGTTGGACATAAGTGATTCTGTTACACTGGGGGGTTATCGCACGGATGGATGAACCATACCACCAATCCATTTTGCTAATTGTCAGTCATCTTTGATGAAAGTGGTCCTAAAAGAAATGGTGAGGTCAACTGAATCTTTTTATTCACAGAACTACTTCTCCAGCAGCCAGATTCACAAAATAGGAAATAAAGGTCTTTGTATGCTGTTTTCTTCTTGTGTTTCATCTTAAGGAAAGAGTTATGAATAGTTTATATTCTTAAAAATACTTATTCTAATCTAGTTCCTTGTACTTAAAAAATTTATGTTTCGAAAAATTGCCCTCAGACTCATCCTAAATCCTCAAAGCTGAGCCAGTCATTTAATAAAAACCTCTCACGCGTCACATTCAGGAGCGATTAGAGGGCTTCATAGCAGGACAAATATTAAGAGCAGCGTTCTGTTTCTCCAGTTTGCTGGATAAGGGACAGTCAGGCTACATCTGAGCGTGTTATTTCAGGGATGGTGAGTCTGTTTGAGTGAATGACATGTTTGTGATGCAGGATCGATGGACGAGCTGCTAGCATCGCTGCAGCGTGGACAGAAGCAGCTGCGGAAGGTTACGGTCAGCGCGGAGAGCTGCGACGCCAGGAACAGTCTGCTGTCAGCCATCCGTCTGGGCGTGACCCTGAAGAAAGTCCCGCCCTCCAGCGGCCCGACGCACAGCACAGACTCAGAGCTCGAGCGGAGCATCAAAGCTGCCATGATGAGGATGAAGAAGGTGTCTAACAACTCTGATGATGAAGATCCATCAGACGTGCCGTCTGGAGACTGGGAGAGTTAAACACAACCGTCTGTGATTCACAAATAATGCTGCTGCTGGACAACGCCGTTTCAGCTGCCATTTCTGATTGTCATGGCTAACATCCGTTGTCAAACTTTGGGTTTTTGCACTGATATGTCTTTTAGTAGGAATATAAGTAATTTTCCATGAAAATACAGCCAATTGCACTAAGCATTAGAAATGTGTAACATCTGTGACTCTGATTTGATCTTTGAACGCTTTCATTAAAGTGCCTGATCAAGACTGTAGCATCTATATCTTTTTGTCTTCTCCATATTTCTGTTGTTTTCTTTCTTGGAATTCTTGATAGTATTAAAGCCGGACCAGTGATGCTAAAATGTGTAAAACAAAACCCATCTATGGAAATACACACTAACATATGCAATTCATTCAACCATATTTAAATTGTTATAATGTATATTTTATTTAAAAATAAAGGTATTAGGTGTCATGTCATTCACAAGTGCAGTACGGAGTACTTCCACGGATCAGTACTAGGACCGTTGCTTTTAATGCTTTACATTTTGATATCGTCAGGAAACACGGTGTTAGCTTTCACTGGTATACTAGTTTCACACACATACACACACACACTATAAGTCCTTACACAATCCAATGTGTCTAAAACTGAACTGGAAATTAGGTGCTGGGCGTCCGGTCAGAGGAGAACTGGACCCAACTAAGCCTGGTTCTCCCAAGGTTTTTTTCCCCATTCTATCATGGATGGGGTTTTGGTTCCTTGCCGCTACTAATTCATGAAGCTAACAGAACAGATATTTATTAGTATATTATATATTACTATTACTGGATTACTAGTAATTACCTACTGCCAAGTAAACAGAAATGTAAATTATCACCCCAAGAAGCTCTGCACGTAATAACTTACAACACTGATGATGCACGAATGATGATGTCTAGAATATCAAAATCTTAGTTGGGTCCAGTTCTCCTCTGGCCGGACGCCCAGCTCCTAATTTCCAGTTCAGTTTTGTCAGATTGTGTAAAGGATTTATAGTGTGTGTGTGTGTGTGCATCTGGTTCCGGTGATCTGTCCACGGAGCTCATATAGGTGTCCTGGTCTCCAATGAAGATCATCTCTTTGTGCTGATACACCATCTGTTCTGGATACGGACTGAGGAACAGAATAAGAGAGAGACAAACTAATATAACCATAGAAACCATTCTTTTTACAATGTAACGAGCACATTGAGTGTTCCCGGTTCCGGCTGATCTAATTAATGCAGCCTAACAATCCTTTAACAGATTTGATTAATAAATGTGTATC
>JAUMHI010000063.1:18525621-18548465 GCA_032359435.1 Enteromius unitaeniatus
TAATTCTCGTCATTATACATTACCATCACTCTGTTCTACTTGATAATGTTCAGTGCTTTGCTACAATCTGTATTGTTGAAAGCACTATAAAAATACAAGTGACTTGACTTGACTTAACAGAAAAACCTTAATAATGTTTTCCAAACATTAGCAGGAAAATATTTACACATTGTTCATAGAACGTTTTTTGTGGGATATTCTTTTTTTAATGTTTTTCAGAGATAATATTCAAAAGTAATATGAATAATGTTTTCATAACTTAATGGGAACATTAGCAAAACGTTCTTAGAACATTTTTTTTTGTTGACTGGACTAATACAACATTTCAAAACCAACAAAATGAGATGATTCTTAACCACCAATCTTTGTTTATAATGTTAAAAATAAATACTATTAAAAATGTAAAACAATTAATATTTAATTATAGCGGTGTCCTCGAATAGTCGACAATTTGATGCTCTGATTCAAGCAGGTAGGGTACAAGTGATTTCAAACATTTCAGCTGGTTTATATATATCGTGTATATTATTTATGTCCTATAAGATTTGATTAAGTTACGCTGCAGTAAAGCCCTTATCTCTTCCGCGCAGCGCGAGCAGGACAAGCAGTGAAGAATAATAATAACTATGACTGGGACTGTCATATACATGAGAACACTATATATATATATATATATATATTTATTATAATAAAACTCTTTAGCTGTCGTGTTTCTGCTTCACTTCTCCACTCTGGGTATTTCGTGCAGATATACTACAAGTGGTAATATTAACATCATGTTGTATGAATAGCATTTAGAGTTTTCTGTACCCTCAGATTCCAGACTTTCATATAGTTGTATCTCGGTCAAATATTGCTCTATCCTAACAAATCATCAATGGGAAGCTTATTTATTCAGCTTTCAGATCATGTATAAATCTTAATTTCGGAAAATTAACACTTATGACTGGTTTTGTTGTCCAGGGTCACAAATGCAGAACATTATTAACTATTGTCATATACATAACATTATAATGAGAGCACCGCTGTAAAAAAAGCGTCTGTTATACATTCTCCCTGTGTGTTAACATCAGTAATTATGACTGACTGAACTCTTGATTCGACTATCAGTCGATTATTAGCAAGATTAAAAAATTCCGGTTCTACAGTGAAAATCCTTAGTTGGGGACATCCCTAATTTATACTTGTACTAGCAGTGAAATAGTTAATGAAAAGTGAATGATGACTTGAGGAACGATCACGAGTCTAAGAACATCGCTGATGTTCTTACAGTGTTGATCAACTCACTGCTGCTTCATGTGAACACTGGGAACACCCTGCACGTGTGTGTGTGTGTGTGTGTGTGTGTGTCTGAAGGGGACACTCCCTGCACTGCTCAACATCTGGGAGCAATAAAAATCACACTCTAATACACACTAACATTTACACACACACACACACACACTGGTATTCCTAACATGACAGGGACTCTCCACAGGCGTCATGGTTTTTCTCCTGTACAAAGTGTATTTTCTATCCCTTTACTCTACTCTAAATCCACCCCTCACACAAAACTACAGGCGTTTTGAGATTCTCCAAAAAAACTCATTCTGTATTATTTATAAGATTGTTTCCTCAGGGGGATGAAAAATGTCCACACAAGGTCAAAATGTACTTGTATTATTATGCTTGTGGGGACATTTGGTCCTGATAATGTAGTGAATACCAGAACACACACACACACACTCTCTCTCTCTCTCACACACACACAGGCCACATTAGCAGAGCTTGATTCATTATGGAATTCATGATCTCCTGCAGTTCATCAACTGAATAAATCTCTGGGAATGTCTGTGTTCACTGCGCTCTCTGTGCACCTCATTCCTGCACAAATCCAATTTAACAATCATTTACAAAAATGTGACTTCAGCTGAGTGTGAATCACACACACACTTGACTCCATTAACCCTTTACAACCACCAGATCAGGGTCAAGTACATGCACCGCTCATAAGAATATTTGATATACAACGGTAATTCAAAGTGCTATACATCGAATATAAAAAGTGACAAAGAAAACATTTTGATAATGCACGCAAATAAATGTAAAAATGCACGTTTTTAAAAGGCATGCATCATAAGACGTCATAAAAAAGATGTTTTAAAATCCATGCATTATAACTATAATATAAAAAAATATGAGAAATGCATGCATCATAAGTATAAAAAGAAAAAAGAAAACATTTTCAAAAAGGCATGCAAAAATATAAAAATAGTATTAAAACAGTATTAAAATGCATGCATCATAACTTTAAAAAAGAAAAAGAAAACATGAGAAATGCATGGATCATTGGTATAAAAGTAGTCATAAAAAAATGCATGACTTTATTAGAATAATGAAGTTCTGTGCCTTTTAATGCATGTATAAATGTTCCTCACTGTTTGACTGGACAGGTACCTGGATATCTATCTATCCATCTCACAAACTCCAGTTTAAGCACAACAGCTGACTGGCAGGTGAGTGGGTTTCTGAAGCTGTGTATGTGATTCTCTACACCTGTGTGAATCAGATGAAGCACAGCACACTGTATACAGTCTGTATAAACTTCAGACCTCATAAGTTTTCTCAACACTTCAGCCTGATTTATACACAAGTCTGACCCAAAAGGCAACACAGGCTTGTCTTTAGTTGCCCCAGAGAACATTAGAGCTGATAAACACACCCGACACGACCGTGCCTTCTGCTCCAGCGGGGAGGACGAGCATGTGTCATAAAGGGATGTTTCCACTTTATGTTTGCACAAAAATATGATTTCCAACAAAACGAGCAGCAAACAAACAGAGAACGCTCTGTTCTGTTTCACAAACACTGAACTCAGCACATCTGCAGCTAATAACATCCAAAGAACATCAGAGTCCAGATACCAGGTCCTGAACACACACACACACACACACGCTCCTGTAGTGTGTCCATGTTTTGTGGGGTCATAGGTGTAATGGTGTTTCTACTGTACAGACTGTATGTGGTATTGTCCTACACTGACTCTACACCTAAACCTACCCCTTACAGGAAACACTACACACTTTTACATTCTCACATAAACACCATTTACTATGTTTTTAAGTCTTTTGAATTACGGAGACACTGATCCTCATGAATCACCTTCATATTGTAACACCTGTCATACCCATGTCACTATACCCATTAGTGTCCTCATAAACCACATAAACACACACACTCACTCTCTATAACAGTGGTTCCCAAACTGGGGGGTTATGATAAGGGGGCGCGGCCAGGCTAGTGTACAGTCAGACTATTTTTATAGAGATTTGAAAGAAATAAACGGCCGAAATATCTGCCGCGCCTCCGGAGAGTATTAAGCGTGCACTGCTCAGCGTGTGGCGCTCTGCTCAGTATTGCGCTTTATGAATGAATGTGTGGTCTGTTGAGCTGCTCACAGCTCATATGAATGCTCCACTCATGTACCGCTTATTCTCAAAAGAAAAGCAAAGTCCGCTCAAATAATGCACCGACAAAAACTGTCTATGCATACTTGTTCCTGTTTTCAATAGCGCTACATACTGAGCTGTAACGTGCCGTAGTTCTGCTGTACTGGTACAATGATGCTCTGCTCTCATGCGCTCCCATAACAATAGCTTTGTAGGACTACACATTATTTTAATAATTAGTCAAATTATATCTGATTCTGTTTCATCAAACTGAATAAAAATAATAGATTGGGATTTAATATTCATATATTTTCTGTCCAATTTTATTGTTACTTTCAATAAACGTGGTTATTTTATTGGCTTGTGATTTTTTTCAGTATCATTAAAATTATAGAGTCTTACAAAAAACAAAAACAAAACAAATGCTGTTACATATAAAAAAAATACATAGTGATTTTTATGTTTTTTAATGTTTTACTCTAATAGCGATTAGTTCCTTGTTTATTTAGTAAGATGGCACACACTGAATTGTATTAATTACATTTCAAATAAATCCTTCAGAAGTTGTGAAGTTGAATTTTTGTAATTCTGCAAAAGAGGGGCCCGGCAGAAAAAGTTTGGGAACCACTGTTTTATAATAACATGAGAGTCCAGAAACCAGGTCCTGAACACACACACACACACACATGGATGCACAGACACACACACAGAAACAAACAAAACCTCACATACACACTCACTCACTCACTCACACACAGAGACACTAACAGCCCTCAACCAGCTTCCAAGAGGAAACAAAATGGTGAAAGCATGGACCTTTAGATTTCCAAACTAGAGTCGGAGGAGTTATTGTTGATGTGTGTGTCTGATGTTTTACACGTGTGTTTGAAGCGAACACTCACCTCTCTCACACTGAGCTCCGGTGAAGCCATAGTTACACAGGCAGCGGTTCGGAGCGACACATCGTCCTCCGTTCAGGCAGCCGGACTCACACACCGCTGCAGAGGAGACAGAGACACAGTTAGCGTCCACCAAAGGGTCATCTGTGTGTGTGCTGCAGGGTCACGAGAGTCTTACGCTGGCCGCAGTGAGCTCCGGAGTAGCCTTTCTGACACAGACACTGGTCCTCTGCACACGTGCCACCGTTCACACAGCGGATGTTACAGTTCTGGACTGAAGACACACATGCATTAATTACTGCGCACACACACACACACACACACACTCACTCATTCAAACACACACACACAGTTTAAACTGTAATGGAGAATCTAAATGTTCTTGATATTCACACATACAGCGCTGGCCAAAAGCATCAGAACACTAGTATTATCAGCAGCTAAAAATGGTTTTAAGCCAGTTTCTCAGGAGCTTTGCATGTGTCTTTCTTGAAGTGTCTCGAAGACACAGTTCTTCTGGATTATTACAGTTAATGGAAAATGAATGAAGCAGACGTTAGTCAGCCACAGCTGTCAGTGTTGGGGAACATTACCATTACATTATAATATTGCATTACTTCATGAAAAAGTAATTAATTGCATTACATTGTTACTTTTTATGGTTTTTATTTTATATTACATTACTGTTGGTCACCTGGGCTGGGCTGGCTTATTTATTTTTAATAACAAAAAACCCACACTACCCCACAAAAAAGTTACACACCCTTTCACACTAAAAGAGAAATAAACAAGCCTAAAGCTGAAGGAAACACCTCTGCACTTACTCCCAGTTTGTCTCAAGCTGAGAGCTGTCAGTCAATAAATGGGAAAATAAAATAACCTTATTTCAAATAATCACAAGTAATGCATCACTTTACTAGTAATCTGATTACATAGCTTGTGTTAGTTGTGTGTTTCATCCATTTGTGCAGGAAAACAGAGAGTAATTTTTACTCATATATGGTGCAAAAAAACTAGAGAAGGTAATATGAAAATCAGATCATTCATTTCAAGATGCCTTTGATAGCAAGGCAACTGAAGAGTAACACAAAGCCTAGAGTAAAATGCTCAAAAACATTATTATTGTGTGCATGAATCATTTTTCCTGTTGTGGACGCCCACTAAGGCAGGCTTGAGGAGGCTTGAGTTCACATCTGGGGACGAATCTGTCCCCAAACTACAGCACACTCACACACACTCACACACACAGACACACACACACACACACACGTCTCCTCCCCGTGGAGCTGCAGCGGTGATCCAGTGAGGAGCTGGAGCGGCGGGTGAGGCCTGTTGACTGTGGACAGACTCCAAATATCACACACCCATCCACACACAGCTAATATCCACAATATTTGTTATTCACAATCACGGCAGTAAAACAACCACAAGAATCTGAGACGATCGGGACAGTAAACCATTATTTTCAACACCCTAAAGAAATGACCATCTTTCAACATTTTTGGAGTTAAGATGCCAAACCATATTCGGTAAAAAGTCTTTGCTGCAATAGTCCGGGTCATTATTATCCATTTCGAGATTTGCTGATAGCTGCATCCTACTGATGACCGACATCAGTGCATCATTCCTCTCCAAAAACACCACAGTGTTTGATTTAAAATATTCTTATGAAAAAAAAATGCAAATTTGTTCAGTTCAGATCTTAATTACTGTCATTGAGACAAGATTATTTATGCAGCACATTTCACACATGATGGTATTCAAATCGCTATCCATTAAAAATAAATATAAAGACAACATTTTAAAAATGCATGCACAGGAAGTACTAAAGATTTCATGAAATAGAAAACATTCTAAATATGCATTTCTTAAGTATAAAAATAGTATTTAAAAAAAACATTAAAAAAAATGCATGCATCATAATTTTACAAACTGTCCTAAAAAGAGCATTTTAAAACCGCATGCATCCAAACTATAATAAAGTGCATTTGATAAATGCAAAATTATGCTATTAATCTCTGTATCAGTGCAATAATACTCACAGAAGATACCTCACAGACAGAAGGTTACCATCTACACACGACCTCAAACAGGTCAGAAAAATAAAAGTTGGCTTGGTTTGATCAAAACACTCCTGAGAATGATGTTGTGACAGTAAGAGTTGAAATCAAATCAAGCATCACATCACTGTCTGACTCCACCTGTGTGACGGACACACACCTGGATGAAGAAGAGAGGACTGAATTACCTGATTTGGACCCACAGGTGGGAGCGATCTGGCCGCTTGGACAGGTGCACACGTTGGGTCTGGAGCAGAAGCCATCTCCGCAGGAGCTGCGACAAATAGCTGAAAACAGCAAAAATAATGACTGGCGACATCTATTGATCGCTTGACCTTCAGACAGGTGCAGGTGATGTTCAGAACGTTCTCTTGTGACTTCTTGTTTCTTACGGTTGAAAGAAGAATTTAACTTAATGTTAGCAAAAATAAGAGGTATCATACAAAATGCATGTTATTGTTTAATCAGTACTGACCTGAATAAGATATTTACATGTAGTCCAAAAGTGAAAATAACAGTTGTGTATATAAAAATGACCCCGTCCTTGATATTATGTTGTTCTATGAATGACCCACAGCTGTGTTTTTTAGTTTGGTGATAGTTGTTCATTAATCCCTTGTTTGTCCTGAACTGCCTGCTGATCTTCAGAAAACTCCTTCAGCTCCCACAAACCCATATTTGTGTATTTGAACCCAATAATGGCTTTTGAGATCCACCGAGGACAAATGAGGGACTCGAATGCAACTATGGGTTCACTGAGAGCTGGGGGGTGAAAACTTTTGATGGTCAGGCGCATGTTGTCTTCTGTGAGACATCCTCTGTAGCTTCTCAAGGGCTGTACTAAATGGTAAAATATGATTTTTAGGTATACATCTGTTCATCATTCCGTTCAAAAGTTTTGACCCCCTGCTCTTAATGCATGGTTTTTCCGTGTTTATGCACACTAACATGTCTAAATCCATCCCAGAAAATCAAAGTCTGCAGAATCAGCTTTGGTCCTGCTCCAGGTCTTTCCATGAGACAGACTCGCAGTTCATCGAGGCATATGCCAGCTGTCTTATTCAGGAAATATCGGCTTAATCGGATTAATGCCATTACACGACGCACATATAACTGGAATGTGTCCAAACTCTGATTATTACCGGAATGTTCTTGTTAAGTGCGGTCAGCGAGAGGTCGGGAGGTCAGAGAGACTCTGGGTCATTGTGGCTGAGATCCATTAGCGCCTGACCTTAAGATGTAAACAACATCACCCCACCCACAGCGCCTGAGAGCCGGCCAGAGTCACACAACACCAGCCTTCCTGAGCGCTGCCAATCTATTCATTTACAGGACGAGAGCGAAAAACAATCATCCAGAACCCCTCCCTCCGCTGTGAACCACTGCCTTACTGAGAGCTGGAGCAGAACACAGCAAACAGGAAGCTGACGAGGACTTACGGACGATACACTGGTTGCCTCCGGTCAAGGTCTTCCACCCGGGACAGCAGTACGCATGATGACGGGATCCACACACATTCGGCCTGCGGGAAGAGCACGGGTCAAATTCAATCCTAAACTTCATGTGTGAAACTCTCCATACGTAGAATAAAACCGACACGGGAACAGAAAGGAGCACACTGTAAACAGATATTTGGTTACTTGAGTATTGAATAAGAAAATAGCCTTTCTACACGTACGCCAAAATTTCACAATTATCTACCGTTTTTATTTATCTTGCATATTGCATGGCTTTAAAACCTCATGCTTTTAAAAATGTCACTCTTAAAAAAAATGACAGATTATTAAGCCAACATCAAAGTCATTCTAGTTAATTGTGAAATTTAATTCCAATTTTTTGGAGTAAAAGTTTATCATTTTTTCAGGAATAAGTTATATATTCTATTTATTTATTGCATTTTTTTTTGGTTTACTTATTTTGGCATCAGGTAGATTTTTTTCTTTAAAAGGTAATTGCAGCTATATCGATGTAAAACTAGACATTTATAAACTATTAAAAGTCAGTATTGCAAGAAGAAAGTCCAAATTGCGACATATAAACAGGTAACTGTGAGGAAAAGTCAAAATAACGAGATAAAAAAGATTTTTTACTTTTTATTCGGTGGCACAAACAAAAACGAAGAATTGTGAGAGTGACAAATTGTGCAAAAACAGTAAGAATGACGAGTTTTATCAAACAATTCTGACTTTTTGCTCATAATCGTGAGACAACTTTAGTGCACAGCTATGATTTTTTTCCTATAATTGAATGTTTCAATGTTTGTTTTATTAGGATTATCTAAATGAACACAAAGACTTGGAGATGTTGCGAAACAAACACGCAGCAGACCACAGTAAACAGCACTTCTGGAGCCCTAAACGCTCATTACTGTTCCCGCCGGAGCTAGTTAACGGCTTCTGGAGCGCGGGAAACCGGGTTCCCTCAGGACCCCTAACGGCTGATAACGACAGCTTTAGCGCGGTGTTTAGAGCGAGTGATGGAGAGAGTCGTTACCCCTTCAGCACGTCCTGGCCGCCGCCGCGCCGCTTCGCTCGGTTCGCTCTGGGCTGCTCCGCGGCTCTGTCTGCGCCTGCGGTCGGTGTCTGCGCAGCTCCGTCTGCGCCTGCGTCCAGCGTCTGCGCAGATACACAGAGCGCCGCGAGCACGAGCAGCCGCCTCATTCTGCGCGCGCTCCCGCTGCAAGACCAACAGCTCACATTAATAACAAAACTGAGAAAAACTCCGTCCTAGCGAGCAGCAAACCGGCTTAGTGTGCGTCAGCCACACGCGTTTACGCAAAGTAAAGGAGGATTCGACAGCGGAGAAACTTTTGGAGCAGAGGATGAAAACTGAGGGAAAATAAAAGTGAGGGAAAGAAAGTTTCTGTACCTCCAGCAGATGATGAAGAAGATGAAGATGAGGTCTCCTTCAGTGAGTCTGCACTAGTGAAGACTGTAAAGTGCCTGGTGAAAGTTGTCAGGGTGAGGAGAGGAGAGTGAAGCGGCTCTGAGGTGCAGCACAAAGCGCAGCGGCTGCGGGACTGCATCTGCGCTCATTCCGCTGCGGCATCCACTCTCCCCTCAGATCTCGCGAGAACTCACTTATTACTCCGCGAGAGTGGCCCTGGACCACAAAACCACCCAATTTTGTCAAAATTGAGATTTATACATAATTTGAAAGCTGACCAAATTAGATTGCCATTGATGTATGGTTAGGAGGACAATATTTGGCTGATTTTCAATCTGGGAAATCTTCACATGTAATGCTGTTCAAATAAAGTCCTTAGCAATGCATGTGACTAATCAAAAATTCACTTTTGCTATATTTACAGTAGGACATTTACTCAATATTTTAATGGAACACAATCTTAATAACCTAATGATATTTGGCACAGAATTAAAAAAGACGTGGTACTTTCGAAGCACTTGTTGTGGTCATTCTTCTTTTCTTTCTCTCGCTGCCTCTTGTCTGCGTTCCCAGTCACGTTTACCTCCACCTCGACTCCTGTAAGGAGAACACGAACAATGCACAATGAGAGAGGAGGCTCACGGGAAGCAATTTTTGACTTTTACCCTCCAGAAGTGCTGCACAATACACAGCATGTGCTCTCACTTTTACAAAACACAACCGGCGGAGCTAATACCACATGAAAAAATACTACAGTCATTTACAGTAATGCATACTAAAGTGTTTTTGAAGCGCACTTGAATTAATTTGCTGTGGTAAAATATCAACTATAGTGTAAACAAATGATCAAATACTGTACTAAGTTTTCTACAACTATACCGCAGCATGTGTTACTGCAATACAGTACAATACAACTAAAGTATACTACATTATTTATTACAGTTATTCTGTTCACTATAGTTAATACTTCAGTATGGTTTAATATTCTTTATCAAAGTGTTGTAAATACTATAATATATATATGTACAGTATTACAGTATTTTATTAAAGTAATGCAACTGACTACAACTTATTGATTACTTCTCCATAAATGATTGTAACTGATTTTGAAACATTTAAAGCGGGCAGAGTTAATCTTACAGTAGAACTCAACACTGATTATTGACAGACTTTCAGAATACTTCTTTACTTGAGAAGTTAAGTTAAACACAGCCACCACAAAATCAGACTTTAGCGCCTCTTAAATAAACTCTATTAAATAAACCATTGCGGATTGATTTACCGTATTTGAAATCAAATCCATGACAGGAAGCACTGATATCTAACAATGCCTTGGGATACATAAACCCAAATATGAAATGAAAGGATTATGGTATAAGCTCTGAAACATTAGTGTCTCGCATTATAGAGCAGTTACTGCAATTTGGGAAAGAAATTAATCAGATGAATGGTCTTTTGTAACAGTTTTTCTCAGTTACTGTAACAGTCACATTTATTTTGTAATTGTAACTCCGTTAGACGTAACAGTTATTCCTCAGCATGGCATCATATAGTACGGCTCTACATCACTGATGCAGTAGAGCTTCAGCGAGGGAAAGAAGCACATCCTGATGGGTGTTTGTGTCTGCGGTCAGACCCAGAGACTGATGCACATGGTGGGTGGAGAACCCTCCTCTCTCTGGACCGGACCGAAGCTCTGAGCATCAGGAATCATCTGTTAGGAATGCAGACTGAAGTCAACATGAAACTGAGGAAATTTACTTTGCTCTTGATCTCATCAGTGTGTTCTAAACAAATGTTTTTCTGTGTAATCCTTCGTCTAAAATGCAATCATTCCCGCTGATGCTTGGTCACACTACACTTTTCATCCCACTGACATCAATTCATACCCGTTGCAAATTTAATACATTTCATGAAGTTCAGGTTTGGTGATCTCTGAAGATTCTTGTGTGACAAATAGAAGAAAAGTAGCTGAATTTAAAATAAAAACACATTTAAGAGCTGCAGGTTTGCTTCTTTACAGGTAGAGTTTGAATTTTAAAGTTTTGCATTCATATTTGTGCATTTGGCAGACACTTTCAATCCATTGCATTAAAATTTTGTTTTCCAGTTCATTTATTCCCTGAGAATTGAACCCAAAACAATGGCAGTGATAGTGCTTCGACCTACACTGTAAAAGATGGCAGAAAACAGAAGAAAATTGTTACGGTAAAAACCTGTTAATTGGTTAATGGCAAATTCACAGTAAAAAAAAAAAAGCGTAAATTGTTCCAAGAATTCTGTGAATTGCATTTTAAAATGTTGTTTGAATTTGATGTTTCTTCTTAGTTTTGTGTCACATGTAATGTTGTTAAATGAATGTTTATTGAATATTTGAGTCTCATCATGATGGAGTTTAGTGTTTGTGTGAATGACTCTGAGCTCCTTCTATATGTGTTACTATTTAAAAGCTGCTTGCTCATCATGTAATTTTGTCATTATCACCTGCATTTGATGCTTATCAGTGTATTTCAAAGCTATAAAACAGATTTAAGCGCTTTAATAGGTTGGTATATTAACATTATATCAGCTAATGAAATTACGGTAATTTACTGTAAATTTACCTAAAAACAAAACCCTGTGAAACCTAAAATGTTGTTACCGTATTTTTACGGTAGTACTCCGGCACACACAGCTGCCAGTTTTTTATCGTAAATTGCACTGTTTGAGCTACGGAAATGTGTTTTTGTATTTATTAGTATTTGTTGAATCACATCAAAACCATTGCAGTTTACGAATAAAGTCTGCATGCTCAGAAGATGGTTATTGTTGTTAACTAAAACTAAAAATTATTCTATCAAAAGTATTTTTACTCAAAATAAACCTGAAATAAAATAAATAACCTAAACTAAATAAAAATTTTGAAATAAGTCAAAGCACTAAAATTACCAACTGGAAATAAATAAAAACTAAATCAGAAAAAAATTAATAAATATGGCAAAGGTACTTACTAAAAATATAACGAATGTTAAAATAAAATTGAAATGGTTTAAATAAACATGATCGACATTATTAATAAAACCTATAATCATATAAAAATAATGCCACTGCTTTCACCATCCACTCAGTTCATAAACTGGGTTTATAAATGGCTTGCGAGCAGCGTTGGGTTTAATTTATGTGGTAACGTCATTGTTCGGCAGCAGGCGTGTGTCTCTGGGTCCCATCGGCTGCGAGGTTCGAGGTCGAGTGACAAACTCTGCTCATTCTTTTGTGTGTGTACTTTCTCTAAGTCTCGGCGCTATGGCTTAAACAGATGCTCCAATATACTGACCTACTTTTGAGGAATTCAGTCCTCTCTCTCGCTGCACGTGACCCAATAACAGCATCCCATTCCTGTTCCTGTTCCTGGCCTCGTGCGGATTGCAGACGGATGGAGGGGGAGCGTGTGCTGTGCGAAAGCGTCTCACTCAAACTTTCTCACACTGTTTATTTGCTTTGGCTCAGGAGCGACTGTGTCTCCTTTCATTTCCCGTGCTCTTGGACTCCAGGAATCGAGCGCTCCGACTCCCAGACGATCAGCGATATGGGAGGAGTATCTGAAATCTCACACAATCAATCATTATTAATCACTTCTAGATGGCTTTGATATCTCAGAGCGTTCAGGTTCATGGAGAGCCGCCTGTGCGTCAGCAGACCTGAGACTTTAGCCTGGTGATGTTATCAGGTGTCTGACGGGTCCACGAGGAACCTTTAACATTCAGGGAACCTTTTCATCGCCTCAAGGTTCCTCAGGATATTAGAGTATGTAGTAAAAGAACCGAAAATGAACCAAAAAGCCACTTTTGACCAATTGTGATTCTTGTGGGCGGAGCCTAGCTGGTTTAAACTGTTTTTTAAGTTCTTTAGGGGCCTGATAATTATTCTTCTGAAATGTAACTGCGACAAACAGCTTTATTTAGAAGTGGAGAACATCTCCATAGCACAAAGGGTGCAAAAGGGTTCTTTAAATTAGCTAAATGTCCTTCACACAAATGCAGCGAGTCATTGATCTCTAGTTTGAGGATTTCACAGAGTACATTTATAAACACTGTGTGAATGTTCACATCCTCCAGCTTGGCTTCATCTCCAGCTGGATCAGGGATGTTCTTCAGATATAAAGCAGCTTTGAAGTCTTCCAGCTCCTGAAGCTGATTCACGCTCGGCTCGGCTCCACCTTCCCACCACACTTGGACTCATCTGGGTGCTTCTTGGCCAGTGATAGACAAACATTTATGTTCTTTCTGATTGTGGCATCATAAACACTGAGCCGAGAGGAGCCTACGGTTCCCTGGACGCTGCTTCAGGATCTCCTGTGACGGTCTGGATGGTTTTAGGCTGCGCCTCTGGAGAAAGCTTGGCAGGCCAGTCGCTCCTGGGGAGTTTCTCCAGCGTTCCAAGAGTTCTTCGCTTCAACATTACGGCTCTCGCTGTTGGTCTGTTCCGATCCAGGGTTTTGGAAATGTCTGCGTAACCTTTTCCTGACTGATAGACTCAATATGAGTATGTCGTTTTTACTCTCTCATAAAAACTCCCCTATTTTGATGGGGTGATTTGTGCTTAAATCTTTGTGAGGGTCAATGGCACCGACTTTAATCAATCTAATTCATATTCCTTCATTTCTCTCAGACCAGAGGCTGGATTCAGATGAGCTGAAGCCTGTATGACCCGTGTTCTGAAGGTCAGTTCAGAATCATCAGCACGTGTTTATATAAAAACATGAGTGCTGCTGGGTGCTTTCAAGTCCTTCTGGAAAGATTGTCATTTATGATTCAGCTTGGAAACCAATGGGTTTTTTGTTTGATTTTCTTGAAGCCTTGATTTTTTTAAGTTGCTGTTGGTGGGTCACTGAGAAAACATGGCTGATGGGATGCATGGTTTTTTTCAATGATACTATGGTAGAAAAGCTGTCACTGGGGTGGTACCTTTTTTAAGAGAGACGTGTTTGCACTTAAAAGCACCATTTTGATACCTTACAAGTATGTATTAGAGCTTAAAGTGTACATATTTGAACCTAAAGGAGCACCTTTTTAAAAGGTATTTAGTACCTTTATTTCTGAGCGTGTAGTGAAACTAGATAAGTTGCATGTACAAAGTAGAGCAAAACTCCCTCATCCCATGTTGTGACCTCATTGATCCTCTGAGAGTGTCTCTGATGGAATCGGCCGGTCGCGAGCTGAAAGAGTCATCCATGATCCTCTCGGCTGATGTTTGGATGTCTCCTGGGTTATTTCTCTCCTCTGACACAGAGAAGCACTCGCAGGAAAACTCTGACGACCTCCCTTCACATTTTTGACCATCTACGGTTTGGAAAACTCTTGTGTTTTGGGTCGACCGGGTCTTTCAGCCAAACCAGCACACACACACACACACACACACTCGTGAACATGTAAACATGCATGCATTCACATGTGCGTCTAGCACACGCCGATGAGCGAGTCTCCCAAACAAACATAATACCACAGAAGATGGCTGGTGCTCAGGTGGAGCTCAACACAGACCTGGAGAAGACATCTTGAGGATCTCATGAACTGCCTGTTTTCTCTTTTGTATTGTTCTCTGAGCTTCATTCATAATGCTATCAATGTTTTTACATCATAATTTAGAAGTAATGGTCTATTTTCTAAGGGTCTAAGCGGTGGAGGATTGAAGTAAACACCCGCAGGTGGATGCTCCTGTTGCTGATTTAGGCCAAAAATGCATAAATACATATGAAATGATCTGTAAGAAGAGACAAAGCAACAGTGAGCATGTAATGAATGTGGCACAGATCCAATCAGCTTCAATCTTTCTGAAAATCCTGCGTCAAATTGCTCCTTGTTTATAAAAGGATCAACTCTACCCTTACGTTCTCACTCATGCAGTCTGAATCTACATTAAAAATCAAGTTCATCCACTCTTTTCTAAAGCTGGGATCAGAAGGAAGGTGCTGTGGGGGCGGGGCTAAACAAACAGTGATGTAGAATCATTGGGTGGAGCTAAACAGGTAGTGACGGTGCATTGTTGTGTAAAATCGGTGGGCGGGGCAAAACAAGCAACGATTTTGAATTCTGGGCGGGTCTAAACAGTGATGTAAATTGGGTTGGCGGGGCTAAATAGGCAGCAAAGTAGAATGAGGGGGCGGGGCTAAACAGAGAGTGATGTAGAATCGTTGGGCGGGGCTAAAGAGGAGGTTATGTAGAATCAGTAGGCAGGGCTTAACAAGCAATGATTTAGAATTATGGGCAGGTCTAAACAGGCAGTTATGTAGAATCAGTGGGCGGGGCTAAAGGGGCAAGCGTTGATCCATCTCCTGCGGAGGCGGGGCTTATCCACACTATGACATCACAGAGAAGAACATTTCACAAGCTGTCATTTGGCAGATCAGCTTCAGTATAAGTCTAATGAAAAATCTGAGTTCTGAAACTTGCGAGATGTTTTTATAGCACAATGATCTTTAAATATGTCACGAAATCAAAGGAATTGTGTCTTCTCAGTTCATGACCCATTTAAGATTTCATCTCAAACTGTCGAATCCAGCGAGTCATACTTGCGGCCTTTTAAAACTAGTTCTGTTTGTTGGCGGACCGATGCACATCTGTAGAGGTTTATTAGCAGTCGCTGAGCCTCATCAGAGCGTCTGACATCAGCAGGTGATGAACTCTGCATTCGATCACGTGCATCTCTGATGTTTGAGGTAATTCTCTCGTTGACTCACACTGACTCGCCCAGCGCACGTTACCCAAGACAAATAACAACCCTCAGATGATCTCATCCAGTCAGATCAGCGTGTGTGTGTGTGTGTGTGTGCAGACTGACAGATGCAGAGAGCGACAGCGGCTGATGTTCACAGCTGCACGGTCTTGTTTTGCTGCTGTCTGTAAGGACCCTGACAAAAGCCCCTCAGTGCTGAAGATTAATGCACACACACGAGCAGCATATTTCTCAGCGTGTGTCACTGCTGGCTCCGGATGCGTTTAGAGACACGTCACATGATGCTGCCGGACACCTGATGATTCAATCCCAACACACACTCAGTAGTGATGATCACACCAAAACCACAAACACTGAAGAAATCTGTTGCTTTTCCAGCAAGACTGCACTCTTCTTTTTCCGCCTATTTTGACTCGTATCCAAGTTAAAACGGCTTCTTGAACAAGAAAAATGTAGGGCAGGACTTGATGTTGTCCGTTGGGAATGGATTGGATCGCTGTGGTTTGCTAATTGCTGTGATCTCATGTGAGTGACAGGTCACTCTGGGATTACTGTCCCGCCCTCGAGCACGCGCCATCAGAAGAGAGAGATTCCTTCTGACTTCGTGGTTTTGATTAAAGATTACAAGGGTATGTGGATTGAAGGACTAGTTCATCCAAAAATGAACACTTTCTGAAAATATCCTCACCCTAAGATCATCCAAGATCAGGAGGAGCGTGTTTCTTCATCAGATCTGGAGAAATGTGTCTCAGTAATGGAAGTGAATGGGTGCCGTCAGAATGGGAGTCAGATAAATACATCCCAATAATCCACAGCACTCCAGGCCATCAGTTCACATCTGGAGAAGACACAAGATCAAACTAATCCAGCATTAAGAAGACTTTATAACATTATATATATATTTTTTAAAATTGATGTAATATAAGGAAGATTAAACAGCGTTTACGAGACAGAACAGTCCAAAACTTTTGATGTGAGAGACGACAGGAGACGCACTTCTTTACTGGAGGAAGAGTTATTATAGATTATGGATTTTAATGCTGGATTAGTTTGATCTTTAGTCTTCTCCAGATGTTAATTGATGGACTGGATTATTGGGATGTTTTCATCAGACTCTCTGAGCTTGTGTGAGTGTTATTTGTGTGTTCGGTCGTGTCTGCAGTGAATTCTCCAGCACACACACAGCATCTGAACCTCCTGTTTTTCAGCAGTTTCTGGATCTTTGGTGAAGAGGCTGGTCGCTCACAGGCGGCGTGATCGCTCTCATAATCAAAAACATGAATGCCAAAAGCGTTCCTGGCCTTGGGCTGTGCATGCTGGGAATTAACGCCGCTTCTCAGCACTGGAGTCCTGGGTTACGACAGCATTCAAGATGCTTGGGATTTGGAAAACATGAACTACAAGAATCTGTCTGGAGTTTGTTCTGTGAGCTTCACCGAGATCTGTGTGTGTTTGTGTGACCGACTTTACTAGAACATCTGACAGTGAAAACACGCAGAACACCTTAGCAACCGCATAGCAGAACCCCGGCAACCAGCCACAACAGTCCAGAGCACGAAATCTGTCCGACTGCGTCTGAGGAATTCTGGAAAGCCCCTCGGTCTGGTTCTGAAGGCAGACGACGGACTCTTCTCGTGAGCAGCTGTCTGACGTCAGCTCTCCACCCAAACCCCTCTCCGTCTGGAAGCAGTTCTTCAGAAGGGTTCCTGTCAGATTCTACAGCCGTTAGGGGCTGATGAAATCTGAAGCGTCTCTCTGCATGTATGCTGTTTTTTCTGACTTCAGATCTGTGCCAGCTTTGTTCTCCTCAAACTCCAGTCTCCGGGCTCTTACACGAGAGCGCCACCTTCTGACTGCAAGCGATTCAACAGGTTAAAGAGTACTTTAAGTGCTGTTTTCGCACACTGATTTTCTACTTAATATTCCAAAAATGAGGCAGTGTACTAGTTAGTGTGCTTGAGTGTACTAGTGAATGAAAGATGGTTTCATGTGGTAACCAAGTGTTTTTTTTTTTAATATGTATAAAAGCACATTATAGTTCATACTCATATTCTACAACAGCAGGGTTGAGTACACTTGGTTGATCTTAAGAAGTACTTTAAGTGAAATCACAAAATCAGTGAAAATAGAACACTTTATGTACATTTTTGAAACCTGGGTTGAGATCAAAATAGCCATTAATTTCTTAATAATACACACTCCTGCTCTCATCGGTGATAATCATTTAAAGAAGCAGTCGGTCGTTATAATCTAAATGCAATAACTGGCTCCACATCCGCTAACATCATCTCAGTTCTGACTCCACAGCTTCTCGTGTAAAATCTTGTTTATTAAAATAAAGCTGAAATATAACTATTAGATTCAAAAGTGAACAAATATTAGAAATGTTGCCTTGGAAATAAGCTTATTAAGTTGAAGCACTAAAACCTCTTCCAAGTGAAAAAAAAATAAAAATGTAAAACCTAAATAAAAATACGAATATTTACATAAATATTTACAAAAGAAAAAAAATCACACTTAATAAAAATACATTTTAAGGGAACTAATGGATGAGATGTGTATTGTAAAGCTTCAGTGCTCATCAGCACAGTAAAAGTGAGAGCGGGATTATGACATGAAAGCAACTCCTGATGAATAAAGAAATATAAAGCCTCTGCAACGAGCCACAAACACACAGCAGATAGTTTACTGAAAACAGTTTAATTGTATTAACGATCAGTCAGAGAACATTACTGCATGTAGACACGCTGCGACTTCACCATCAGAACCGCTGGAAAACTAGTTTCACATTAGTCACCAAAGCATGTTCACTTTTATGTACATAGTGCAAAAGACACGCCGATGAAGATCACTCCAAACACAGAGAGAGAGAGACGGATCCGTCAGCTGCTACAGACGCTTATTGCACCGAGATCCTGCTGCTCCAGAACATCCTACGCTTGACACCAGCACCACGTTACTGAACATCACTGATCCTGCACGCGGAGCACAGACGGAGACCAACACACACCACAGATCCGTCAGTACCGCCCCACATAGAGAACAGAACCGAAGACGACGAGGATTAGAAACATTTCAACAGGTTATTTACACAGGGTTGTTCATTTGTTCACGTCATTAGTTAAGCACACTTCCAGACGTCCAGAGAAACACCACACCGATCAGACGAGTGTGGAGGAATGAATGAATGCTTCCTTCATTGAGTTCAAGAAATAATTCAGCTGCGCTCAGTCGCTCCCTCTCTTCAAACAGGCTTCAGCACCGTCAAGCATCGGGACTCTTCTGATTCAGTTCACCCAGAAACCATCAGGACCGGCTCATGTATACCGAGACGCCTCTGTGTTCTTTGCTCAAGGGCTTGCACAGTTTCTTCTAGAATGATGGTTTTCCTCAGGCTCCTGTGTTTAAGTTTGATGGAAATGAAAAGAAGCTGTTCACTAGCTCTGCTCTACACACACGAGCCGGAGAAAAACAAGAACATCTCCCATGGCACTTAGAGGCTCCGGCGTCTCAACTCTTCATGTATTGGTTTATGTTGCACAGAATGATGATCTGCACTGTAAAAAATACACTGAGAAAACCACCTTCAGCAGATTTGAGTTCAAGTCCTGGTTTTTTTTTCTCGTTTGGATAATTCTTACATATTTAGTTTTGAAGTCTAATCTGACTGTAGTGATGCTTCACGGTGCTTCTGACTGAGTTCTACTGAGGTCAGGCGTGTGGAGAGAGAGCAGATACGAGCGGGTGTGTGTGTGTGTGTGTGTGAGAGAGAGCGGTCAGTCTGTCCGTTATGGGTTCCTGAGTCAGTGTGTGTTTGTGGAGGGTGACCTCTCATGCCGTGTCCTTGTGGTCGGACACCGGTTCGGTCAGATCGGGGGTGTCGAGCTCCTCTTCGTCGCTCAGCCGCTCTTCTTCATCCTCCTCGTCCTCCTCGGTGCTGCTCTGTCTGCGCAGCTGCAGGTTCTCCAGGGTTTTGTTGACCCAGGACTCGATCCTGGAGCTGAGGGGCGGCACCTGCACGGAGATGGGCTCGGGCGGGTAGTCCTCCTCCTCTTCCTCCTCCTCCTCCTCCTCCTCCAGCATGCCGGGCACCAGGGTGCTGGTGGTGCTGGTGATGGAGGAGTTGAGGCGGTCTCTGCAGCTGCCGTCCAGCGAGCCGGTCTCAGTGCTCTGCTGGGAAGCCCACTCCAGCCGGTCATCTGAGCGGGACGACTCTTCTCTCTCGGGAGCGCGGGCGGCCGGCGGCTGCGGAGGAGCAGAGCTCACCTCGGCCAGATCTTTGCTGGTCACTCTGCTGACTGCTTCAGTCTCCGGCGGCTCTGGAGCATCTGCGCTCTCCACCATCGTCCTCCAGTTGGTCTCTGCAGGGAGAGGATTCAGATATAATGCTAAGATATAATAACTTCAATTAAAACCTGCAGTCTTCACTGTATTCATTATATACGCATTCATTTTCATTGAAGCGACTAAAACGTATGAATCAGAAGCAGTGAGTGATTGACTCATTTGAGTAACATTAGCGACCGACAGTAGCAGATTGATTAGGCTCCTGTCACTTTAAGACCTAAGTTATTTTCCTGTGTACCACTGTGAAGAGTTGAGTGTTCTGTGTTCTGACATAACCTTATGTGTATTTAACAGAGGCACTGAAAGCGTGTCTCACCGTATTCCTTCTCGTTGACCTCTGAGATGGGCTCGGAGATGACGCTGCAGAAGGAGATGGCGCTGGCGGCCGAAGGGTTTCTGGAGTGACCCATGTGATGAGTGACCTTCTTCACGTTCTTCAGGGCCTCCTCGGCCTGCTCCTGCTCCAGTGCGCTCACCATGTCCTTATACGCCCTCCGCGCCTCCTCCGTCAGAGACACCAGCTTATTGAACAGAGCCTGAACACACACACACACGGAGATACAGTCACGCACCTGGCACACGCTATTATCATGACATTGCATTTCATGTATTCTGTAGGAACTGAGAGAGCATGAGTGTTACTGTGTGTGTGTGTGTGTGTGTGTACCTCTGCTCCAGAGTAGTTGAATATTCCAACGACGCTCACCGGCACCAGTTTATTCACACAGCGACCCAAAGCCTTTCGACCCAGAGCAAACACAAATGGGATCTCCTGCTCTCTTGCCATGGCGATGACGTTATAAAGGGCCTCGTCCAGACCTCCTGCGCACACACACACACACACACACCACAAAATATAAAACACTGTCCAGACAGACTAAATAAAGTCAGAAAGCTGGCAGGTGCAGACACAGCAGATTCAATCACTGACTCTCGCCTAACCTTTGGCCTGGATCTTCTCACAGTTGGGGGAGATGATGACACACTTGATCTTGTGCAGTTTCATGTGTTTGGTGACCTCTCGCAGACCCATGACCAGTCGCCGCTTGGCTTTGGCTTTGCTGGGCTCCTTCTGATAAACCCGCTCCTGAAACCGAACCAGTTCCTGCAGAAGCATCGTCACGCTCTCGTCGATCTCCTTACTCAACACCTGATTACAGTACCTGACACAAACACACACACAGAGCTTTAGATGAAGCATTAAACCCACTGATTATCTCAGAGTGATCCAGATGATGTGTTATGGCTAATTCAGATATGACGCACTGAACATAAAGTCAATTAAACAGCTAGACACAAATAAAGTACTTCAGCGTTAGTTTGTGTGTGTGTCCGTCCAGAAAGAATAAAAAAAAAAAGTCATTTTTGTTGGGAGGCCAACAGAAAATAATCCTTATTGTTGAGCCCTCCACACACACACACACACACACACACACACTGTACTAGCAGCACAGCGGCTCTGCTGTTCCAAACCCACTCTCAGAAGCAGCACACAAAGGCTGTTCTGAGATCTGAGAGGAAGAGGCTGTGGGCTGCCGTATCAGGCAGGAATCTGCACTGCTGTGACCTCAGTGACCCCTGACCCCTGCACGTGTGTGTGTGTGTGTGTGTGTGTGTGTACTCACTCTCTGAACCGGCGGCTGTGGATCTTGGTGATGGCGGACGCAGCCATGGGGCTCCCGATGCCGGAGCTGGCAGGAGAGCCCTGAGAGACGGGCGTGATGCTGTACGGAGAGTTCTGACTGGCTGGAGACAGAGACCCATCACTGGGCACGCTCAGACCGTTCTCTGCAACACACACAGAGGAGGCCGATGAGGACTGCTGCCCACATTACACATATGTGAGCCAGGAGCACAAAACCAGTCATAACAGTCGAATTGAGCTTTATATAACCTGATAATGTGTGTGTGAGTGTGTGTGTGTGAGTGTGTGTGTACCATCCTGCTCCTGTGTGAGCGGGTCAGTGAAGCTCAGAGTGTCTCTCTGCTCGTCGGCTCCAGATACGCTGTGATCAGCCGAACTCTTGCCCTTCTTCACCTCACGCTCCTGCAGAATGATCTACACACAGAGAGAGAGGGGTTAACGCTGTGTGATGTCATATCCTGTCACACTTGTGCTGCATGTGTGTGTGTTCCAGAATACCTTCTTCATGGCGGTGGTCTTCTTGACTTTGGGAATCTCTCTCTCTTTCCCTCTCTTGACACGCGGTGCGCTGGAGTCCAGGATGTTATGAGGGGTGTAAGTGTTTTTGAGTCCCATCACTCGACTGCTGCCGCCATCTTTACTGTGCAGAGCGCCCACAGTCCCGACTGACAACAGCACAGGTGTTAGATCTTATTTTTATATTTGACAAACAGTTCACACAAAAAAGCTAAAAATATCCTTTCCTTCATCAGATCTGGAGAAATGTGTGTCAGTAATGGATGTGAATGGGTGCTGATAAAAACATCCCAATAATCCACAGCACTCTTAACATCTGGAGAAGACTGAAGAGCAAACTAACCCAGCATTA
>JAUMHI010000063.1:18612509-18631364 GCA_032359435.1 Enteromius unitaeniatus
CACACACACACACACACACACACACACACGTGTGTCATGCACTGACACACACACACACACACACACACACACACACACACACACACAAGCCATGCACTGACACACACACACACACACACACACACACACACACGTGCGTCATGCACTGACACACACACACACACACACACACACACACACATACAGCATTGATGAGGATGTGACTTACACCAGGACGAGTTTGGCTGCTCTGGAGCTCTCCTGAAGAAGCTCATTAAGACGCACTTGCATCATGGTCTGAGGAGAGTAAACACACGTCTTTGAGCTAGCTCAGTTAAACTCCTGTTGGTTATTGATTTTTATTGTCAGTGCTGATAATAAGTGCAGCTCTTTCAGAAATATTAAAGATAACGTTTTGATCAGCAGTGCTGATATCTACTATTACTGCGTTTACACATTCATGAACTGCTGTGGCAGCTCTTCTCTTCTTGTGCAAGGGGTTGTGGGTAATGTTAGCCTGATTCAGACTCCCAGCAGTGCTCTAGTGCTCGTCTCGTGGCTCAGGACAGCTGCAGCGTCCTCTGAGACTCTACCTTTTCCTCAAAGGCGTCCAGCTCGGCGTCTGTGATCTTCCAGGGATGTTCTTTCCTCAGAGCTTCAGCCTGTGACGTCTCCTTTGATCCCTCATGCATCCGGAACGGCTCGATCATGTCCTCGAACAGTTTCCAGCTAGCACACACACACACACACACACACACACAGCGAGTGAGTTTGGAGCAGTGGAGCGTGTCAGTGAATGAAATGAGGATTAATGGCATGTGTTTTCATTCACACCTCTCTGTGCTGGGCCTGACGTTGATGTCTGTGATAACTGTGATGTCGGCACACTTGATCCTGAACTTCTTCAGGAGGTCCTGCATTCTGAGAAAAACACACAGTCAGGTTACTTTGGAAATGGAATAGTTTACAGATGACAAGTTACTCTGATTACATTTGTTTCAGTTTTCATTTGAAACCTTACAGTAGAACTCAACACTCATTACGGTAAGAATCTCTTAATATTGTAGTCATTTAAAGTGATTACAATCTGATTACAGTTACATTTGTGATGTAATTAAATGAAATGACATAATTCTGTTACTAGTCAGCAGGTGTTAGTTCTGTTAGTTCTCATACTCCTGTTTGTCCTGTTCGATGCGCTCAGGCTGCCCAGCGATGAAGATCCTGAGTTTGCAGTCCTTCCATTTCTTCCTCGTGGTCAGAATATGAGGCAGGAGAAGCGTGAGACCTGCAGAACAACAAGAAGAAGCATCACGCTTCAGGTCTGAGTGAAGAGAAGACGTCAGGAGGATTAGTGCTCACCTCCGTCATCAAACAGCCACCAAACGTCAATCGTCCCTTTGTCCTGTTTCTTCTTGAACTGGCTGCTGGCCTCCACCAGACGCTGGTTCATCTTGGCCAGATCTGAAGTCTGAGGAACATCCAGAGAAACTGAGGAAGAAAACCAAAAGCTCTCAGCTCTTCTGGACCAACAGGTGATGCTTAGGATCAAAATCCAGAATGTGTTTGAAAACGACTGCAAAACTAATGAGTGTGGATTTCTTCACACAAAATCCATGCCAAAATATTAAAATTTAATTAAATTTTTTTTTTTTAAATACAGGTTTTAAATTATTTTAACCAACTGGCGTTCAATGTGCGAGATATTTTGTGTCTCATAATATATTTATTGTCTCATATTATGAAATCTAGCAAACTTTATCTTGAGGAATGTTTTGTTCAGAAAAGTGTTCACGAAAACCATCAAATAAAATAATGAAACCAAAACCATTGAAATAAAACAAACATTTTCTATAAAATATATAGAAAAAATATTTTCATTTAGTTTAACTTGATGTACTAAATTCACAAAAAAAACATAAATTAAAAAAAAAATTAAAATATATAAACATCATAAAATGCGATCTAAAATGAAAATAAAAAATCATTCAAACTATTGGTAAAAACTATAATAGTATCTCATGTGCTTTGTTTATTTAATAAACGGATATTTTATTAAATTAAGAAATTGCTCAACGTTTTGTTGTCTATTTTAAATACACAAATCTTTAATTGTGGCTCAAGTGTCCGAGTCTGTTTGTAGCCACTATAAGTGCTTTATTAGGCCGCAGTGATTGGAGACATCAGCACAAAACACCAACAAATGAGTGTTTAATGAGTCGTTAGGAATACGAGCGCCTGCTAAATGACATGTGACCCAGTGATTGAGTCTGTTTGAGAAGAGGCAGTAAAGATGATGGTGAATGCAGAAAGTCCTGAGTCTGCAGCCCATTAGATGCTCTGTCCTATTAAAAACCTTCACGTCCGAGAAGCGGAGCGGGCGAGACAGTGAGTTTGGAGATCAGGGCGCTGTGCTCTGTGAGATCAGACTATTAGATTATAACAGCACAGACGGTTTTACAGAGGCACATTTAATCAGCTTTTATTAGAGCGCTGGAGCTCGGGCCTGATGGATGCGCTCGCAGAACATCTTCAAGTAGCTTTCATTTGATGCATTGTGTTCAGAGCTAAAAGCTATAGTAAGTCCCTCAGAGAGAGAGAGAGAGAGAGAGAGGAGGACGAGCGGCCGTACCCTTGCTGCTCAGCTCTTTTTTGGAGTTTTTCTTGGACCTGTTGAAGAATCCTTTTCCGTGTGGCTGAAAGTCATTCTCCTCCATCTCCAGAGCTTGCTGCTCCAAGATCATGCGCTGCATCTCCTCTGACAATCACACAGCATTATATATTCACCATTTAGTCTCAGTAATGGATGTGAATGGGTGCCGTCAGAATGAGAGTCTGATAGAAACATCAGAATAATCCACAGCACTCAGTTAACATCTGGAGAAGACAGAAGATAAACTAATTCGCATCAAGATGTTTTTAACTCAAATATGAGTCTCTAATAACTCTTCCTCCATTGAAGAAGGGTTCTGGTCTGAATCAGGAGAGAAATCTGCACAGATCAAGACAAAACAGTCCAAAACGGCCTTAAACAAATAAGTGACAGGACTTTGATCTGAGAGTCTTATTCTGACGGCACCCATTCACTGAGACACATTTCTCCAGATCTGATGAAGAAACGCACTCATCCTAATCTTGGATTAATTTAAATGGTACTTGTCCTTTAAATCATCTGATATACCGATCACGTCTTTAACTCATCAGTGTTTATTTGAGCATGAAGTCTTGCTCTTCAGAGTTAGTTGCTGTTGTACCTTCTGCTTTGAGGATGTGAGAGATGTCCATGCCCTGACTCATTCTGAGTACCACAATCCCATGCTCGAAATCAAATGCATCACTGCGGAGAGAACAGAACCGTGTGTGTGTGTGTGAGAGAGAGAGAGAGACCAACAGCAGGTGATTCGTAAAGACAGTTCGAGGACTCACTGCAGAATTCCCACATAGCTTTGAACTTCCTGTGGTTTGGCGATTCTCCAATCACGCTTGAATCCCAACATCACTGTGTTAGGCTTCATCCTGCCGAGTCCTGATGCCTACACACACACACACACAAACAAACATGCAATATTTTAGCACCTTTAAGAGTTAATATTTTGACATTATTTTCATGACTATTAAACATCTTTCTATCTATCTGTCTAATTATCTGTCTATTTGTCTGTCTGTCTATGTATCTATCTATATTATCTACTGTCTATATCTATCTGTTTCCTATCTATCCATCCATCTATCTATATTTTGTCTACATATACATACTGTATATATACTATCTGTCTATCTACCTGTATATCTGCTTGTCTACCTGTCGTGTCTATATATATGTATATATATATAGACAGTATCTATCTGTCTATATTTTTTATCATATATACATATCTATCTATCTACCCCATATATATATATATATATATATGCATACTGTATATCTATTATCTATATCTGTCAGTCTATCTGTCTATCTCTCTCTCTCTCTCTCTCTTTATATATATCTATCTATCCGTCAATCTTTCGTCTATATGTATATGTGTGTATGTGTATGTATATATATATATATATATATATACTATCTGTCTATTTATCTATCTGTCTATTTAAGTATATATAGTTTGTCTATCTATCCATCTATATTTCATCTATATGTGTGTGTGTGTGTGTGTATATATATATATATATATATATATATATATTTATATCTACTATCTGTTTATCTATCTACTGTATCTACCTATCTAATGTCTATATATATGTAGCTGCCATCTATCCGTCTCTCTCTGTGTTTATGTTCAGACTGACCTGTATCAGTGTTTCTGCTCCTCTCTGCAGGTTCTCGCTGGCCACAGGTGTGTAAAAGGCTTTGCGTTTCTGCTTGTTCAGCCACTGCTGGTTCTGATGAACGGCAGCGCTCATGTCCTGCAGATTCTTATCACGCGCACCCTAAAACACACACCGTCTGCTTAATAAAACATGATTTAATCACAAGCTCAAGATCGACATAATCCGCCTCCGGAGTCCCGCAGGAAGCCCTGGTGTGTGGAGATTCATTTGTGTTTATTTGAGGAGAACGAGAACATCTGCTCACCGCAAACACTTCACAAGTCAGACACAGCCCATAATTCTTAGTGAATGAATGTGCCAGGTCCAGCAGCGCCGGTCTGCATCTGGGCGATCCTGTCATCACGAGACACTTGGGCCTGCAACGGAACAAGAGGAGAGTAACTCTGAGAATCTAATCTGCTTTAAACACACGCTTATCTGCTTTGACCTGAGCGCACCTGAAGTTCTTGATGTGTTCGTCCACTGTAGATAAAGTCAGAGCGTTGTTCACAGCGTTTATGAAGGTCACGGCTTGAGTGGACGAACCCCAGTTCACATCTGAGAGAAGCAGGAGACATCAGGTGTCATCATTCATGCTTGTGTTTATGTTTTTATATCATTATGGCTCTCTGCTTTTTTTTCCCAGAGGAGTGACTGTATCTGCGCTCTCACCTGGCTTCTTCACAGTAACGTAAATATAGAGGAAGAGCTCGATGCCGTAGGTGAGCAGTGCCGCCCACCAGTTAATCACGAACATCACGGCGCAGCAGAGAACGGCTCCGAACAGAGACAGCCACATGTTATAGTACTTATACGCCGGCCTCCAGCCTGCACACACACCACAGCTTCAACACACACTTCACTGAGTCCTATACTTTAATTAGTGCCATTATATGAGCAAGTCCAAAACCTCACGAGATGCATAGACAGCATGTAAAAAAAACCCAAATATGCAGCATCTTTAGCCAATTAAAAGGAAATCTCTAAATGCCAATGATGGTGAATTATATTAACAAGTGTACTAAAGATAAAAAATGATTATTTTTCTTTTAAATAGTATTTTTTTATATTAAATACCTAAACATTATTCAATTAATTACTTAGAATGTTAAGTCTTGTTGAAAAAAGTCTTGCTTGAGATGTTTTTTTATACTATGAATTTATTTTTCTTTCCCCATTGACAGCAAATATTTATGGGAGATATTTCCATATGAAAAAAAAAATGAGTTCACATCTTGGAATTCAGATTTTTCTCACTGTTTTGACATCTTTTTTTTTTCCAATTCTGAAAAAAAAGACTTCTCACAATCCTAAAGTTATAATGCGTAATTGCAACTTTATATTAGAAAATATATAAGAATATATTATATAAGAAAAAAGGGTTTATATCACACAATTACTAGAAAAAAATATATTGTGCAATTGCGAGAGAAAAAAAAGATAAAAAAAGAGATAAAATAGTCGCAATTACCTTTGGCCTCCCATAGGACATTTTTAGTGTTAAAGCATGAAGTCACTTCACTTTTATTTATTTTTCACTAAGCAAGACTTAATATTTCAAGTCATTTCACAAGTTATATTTCCTGGTTTAAGAGCGTTTAGATATCTGTGCTGGAAAACAACATAAAAGGTGTATTTCTTGCAGTGTTTGTAGACATCTAACTGAGTTCTGGAACAGATTGTGTGTGTGTGTGTGTGTGTGTGTGTGTGTGTGAAAGTCAAGACAGGACCTGGGGATTTGGCGTATGACGCGTGGAAGCAGGAAAAATTGATGAGGGCGTATGAGGCCAGGAAGAAGTTGGAGATGATGGGAGCGATGGTGTTGAGCTCAGCTGAGACACAAACAAGCGCTGTTACACCATCACATCTGGTACATCAAATCATTCAATCACTGTTATATTTACCGATGAGGATGAAGGCTACAGCGATGAAGAAGGTCAGGATGTATCCTCTGATCGGCTCGTTGTTTTTCCCGTGACCTTTGGCGAAGAACTTGAGGGCTTTGTAGATGTTGTCCTTGCATAGAGCCTACGAATGGAGTCACTTTTAAAATCTGCGTTGTGCAAGGAGAAACTGGACTTTTAAGAGCTTCTTTACAGTGTACTCCAGTCTTTTATTGTGTTTAGAGATTGTCCTATAAAGGTCTATAACTGATAAAGTGTTTATTGGGTTTAAATGTTGCGTGTGAACTCTGACCTGGAAGACTTTGGGCGCGCTCACTAGAGACGCGAGAGCTGAAGAGAGCGTAGCTGAGAAGGTCCCTGCTGTGATGAGAGGTCCGAACCCAGACACCAGAGTCATTACCTACAAGAACCAGTGTTCGGGAAAGTTACTTTTCAAAGTAATGCATTACAATATGGCGTTACTGCCTACAAAAGAAGCTCATTACATTACATTACAGAAAGTAATGAGTCGTTACTTCTACGTTACGTTTTCTAATCTGGATTGGGCTAGTTTTTCTCTCTTCAGTGTTCAAACTGAATCGCAAATGTTGTTTATGTAAAATCATTTTTGTTTTTCAGTATGATAAATTGGAAAATGGATCAATTCTCAACATGGCAACACAAGAGCTGTCAGTCAAATAATTTGTTACTTATTTGAAAAAGTTACTATTAAGTAAGATATTTTCTTGTAAACGAAAGAGTAATGCATTATTCCCGTTACTTGAAAAAAGTATGATATAATCTGAAATGTGCAATATAATAGATTATTAATTACTATCATGTTATTTGGAATCAGTAAGAGATAAGAGGTTGTAAGTAACCACCCAGTAGTAATGCATTACCCCAACACTGAAAAGAAACAACTTCATCCATCGTTCTCATCCATGCACTGTATGTCGTTATGTTCATGACTTTCACCTGGAAGTTGTTCATGAGGCCGTAGTTGCATTTGGTGGTTTGGCAGATTGAGAAGTCGTAGCCCAGATCGCAGGCCGAGGAGAAATTACAGCTCGTACCCAGTTTAATAGTGTCGTTGCGGTTCCCCGTCGCGTCTCGAACGACTGTCACAGCTGCAGAGAATCAGTGCAGGCGTTCTGTTAGACATCCAGACTGAGACTAGAGTCATTTCAATGTGTTTAGGACTCACAAACAACCAGAGCGATGCCCAGGTACGTCAATCCCGTGATGAAGATGGCCAGCAGCGTTCCTTTGGGAAGAGCTGCCTGAGGGTCCTGAAAAATCAGAGGCGTTCGTGTGTGAAGATGTTGAGCCAGCTTCTGATTGCACACTCATTTCAGATTAGACAAGTGCCAGACACTCTCTTACTTTCAGATCTCCAGAGATATTGGCTCCAGCCAGAATCCCAGTGGCTGCCGGGAAGAAGATGGCAAAAACTGAGAAGAACGTTTCTCCATCTCGGAAGTCCGGAAGAAAGTTTTCCTTTGCGATGGATTCTGTTTTAGACAGAGATGAGATGTGTTTGACATTTTCTGCTTTCACTTTATTGTGATTGAACCTTTAACACATTCTGTTGACTATAAGTAATGTTGCACCTACATATCTGCTAACTATCAGATGTAGGGCTGTTTCTTGGTTTTTGTGTAAGGATTAGGAACAACAAAAACTGTAAGGGGCCATTTCTTTTGGAATCTATTTTTCCAATTTGAACTACGAGGCGTGTGTGGAGGACTTCCACTTGCAAAGTCTATGCTTTTTAAAGAAATTGAACTTCTTTTGACTTGAACGCCACCGTTTTTAGAACATTGTTTCATGCATTAAAATCCATGAACAAATCAGTGCCTGCAGACTGTGAAACATGTTCTGTGTGAGGAACCCCTATAGCTTTAAACACACATTTAGGATTTGCCAGTTGAAATCTGGGGGTCGTTCATGATTCTGGAGTCTCACCTCGATAGTTAAAGAAGCCTTTGGAGCGCTTGTCTTGCGTGGAGGGAATCACTGTTCCCACAAATACATTGGCGATGGCTATCAGCAGGATCACCAGCAGAGCGACCTGAGCCTGTAGACAGAGAGAGAAGGTCCTCGATCTGCTGTCACACCTGAAAACTCAATCCCAGCATGCTCCTGGCCTTACCTTGGCCTCCCACTCCATCCCCGCCACAGTGATGCCCATCAGCAGAACCACCGTTATACAGCCGATGATCCTGATGTCGCTCACCGGATCCACTATCAGAGCGTTGCTTTCCTGGACAGAGCAGATAGATGCATTAAGAGTCCTCCTGAACCAGCTTAGGCTGTGTCATTTTTCTGGGTTCATACCTTGAGAAGTTCCACCACAGTTTCAGCAAACCCCACGACATACATGGCCACGGCCACAGCGTTGGCGAACGCAAAGATCAGACCAATGGAGCCGCCGAATTCAGGTCCCAGACTGCGGGAAATCAGATAATACGCTCCACCTAGAGCCCAGACACACTCCATGAGATCAGAGGAAGACCTCATTCAGCTGCTGTGCTTGTTTAAAGTGTGCTTTACCTCCTCGTACCACACCGTTGGTGCATATAGCCGACATGGACAGACAGGTCACGCTGGTCACCACAATACTCAATAACACCACCACTATCCCCAAACCTGGAACACACAGATGCTTGGACAGGTAACAGGAGGACCTCTTTATGATTTAATATGAGCTTGAATGCATCAGATTAGACATTTTATTAAATACCGACTCACATATACTCATTTAGCAGATGCTTTTATCGGAAAAGGACAACAGCAGCAATCAAAACCAACTAAAGAGCAATGATGTGTAAGTGCTGTGATAAATCTCCGTTAACCTAACCGAGGGGGATTATTTTTTATATAAATTTAATATAAAGAGTATTTTTAAAATAAATTAATAAAAGGGTCAAGAGAATAGAGAATGCTAGTCATTTGTATAATAAATAACAAGAAAACAAGTAGTTTGGAGAGAAATAAAATAATGTTTTTGAGGGTTGAGGTTTTTTTGTAATATAAATAAAAGAGAAAAGAAATAGTTAAAATAGAGTGTGCTTTTTGGATAGATTTAGAGCATCAAAATGAAGAGAAAAATGATGGTGAGTGGTTTTATTATTCACTTTTCTCAGAATATACACCACAATAAGGGGCAGTTTTTCCAAATCATGTTTACATAATCTGGAAACTGAATAAATAATATTTCCATTGATGTCTGGTTTATTAGGAGAAGACAATATTAGGAAATCTGGAATCTGAGGGTGCAAAAAAATGATCTTTAAAATTGTTCAAATTAAGTTCCTAGCAATTCATATGACAAATCAAACATGACGTTTTGATATATTTACGGTAGGAAATCTATAAAAAATCCCCATGGAACATGATATTTACTTAATATCCTAATGATTTTTGGCATCAAAGGAA
Source organism: Enteromius unitaeniatus (assembly GCA_032359435.1). Taxonomy (NCBI): domain Eukaryota; kingdom Metazoa; phylum Chordata; class Actinopteri; order Cypriniformes; family Cyprinidae; genus Enteromius; species Enteromius unitaeniatus. The sequence continues at coordinate 18,622,127 of JAUMHI010000063.1, forward strand.
AATGTATAATTTTGACTCATAGAGTGTATTGTTGTGTATTTCTACAGAGACACCTGTGCTCTGATGACTGCTGCTGTGCTCCAGAGATTGATATATTCAGTGTGAACAGTATGTTTGTTCAGAGCTATAATGAGATGGTTGAGGAATAAAAGCGCTCATCGCCTGCAGTCACTCACACCTCATAAAATACGTAACGGCAGTGAGTTTCTGATGGCCTGTAATGTGTTTGGCCTGCAGCTCGAGGTGTTTGACTGGAACTGAACTCTTCTCAGAAGATCTGGAGCGTTCTTAGAAACTCAAACTTCTGACGTGCCATTAGTTCTGCGCCATAAACAGCAGCAGTGACCTTCACTGTGTTCCACACCGCCGCTGACCGAGCACAGCGAGGCTAAACCCTCCTCAGATGTTTCTCCTGAGAACCAGACCCCAGTAATCCCACACAAGTCTCAGAGGAAGGGTTTCTGAAAGTCATGCCATTAAATGTTGCATGCATTGCAAAAAAAACTTCAGTATTTGCCTTCTAATTTCTAAACTTCATCCTTAAATCCTTAACATTTCCTTAAATCTGCAATCAAGTATTAACTCCAAGATTTCTTACATTTTGCCAAGATCAAACTAAATGTTCAATGTACTGTATGTAGTGTTTTTCATGAGTTGTCTGCATACACAGTAATTAGTTTCTAGTTCTTAGGAATTCAAGAGTCACTGATACTTCAATCTCTAAGAACTCTCCAGATGTCTGAATAAGTGTAAATCTCTGAAGGTTCTTTATTGGCAATGACGGTTCAACATTCATGACTCCTTGTAGTTAGAAAAATGTTCTTCTTATTATTCACACTAAAAGAAATGGTTTTGTTTACTGAAATGTTTCTGGGGGAACCAAAAATGTGTCTTCTGCCAAAGAAAATGCATTCTGGATCCTTTATTTTGTGGGTTTGCCTGCGCTGAGCTGGGGTCAGACTGTGTGTGCAGATATGCAGAATTGAGTTTAGTGTGCTGAATGTAAATGAGCACCTGCTGTGTGTTCAGGGAAGGTTTATGAAGGTCACAGGATGAACATCTCACCTATTCCTGCTTGTCCGAACACCCATGACAGCCGTATGAACAGCATGACACCCCAAATATTCAGCATGCATCTCACCTGCAAACACACACAGTCAGACTGCAGCAGAGCGCATGTGAAGCTAGGTATGAAAGATGTCTAATAACTCACCAGAACTCCTTTGATCCATCCAAATTTCACCACCCCTCCGGCGTCCTTCTCGTCCAGCGGGATGACTGACTCCACATCACCCAGCGTCGAGGTGTCCGCTCCATCTCTGTCCTCCACTGGACTGGGAAGATCAAGGCCTCCGCTCTGACCGATAATAGTAAGGTTAGAATTAAACAGTTTTGGGTAGATAACAAACTAATCTCCATCTAACTGTTTACATGCACCTCTTATAACATGACATGCTGGAAAGAAATTAAATGTCTAATGTTACCACAAATAAACCAACTAAAAAGTTTATTTAAATCAGGCCACGATTTAATAAGTTGTGATTACATTGTACTCATATGATTTACCCTGAGAGAACAAATTAAGTTTGTAAATTGTGGGGGATATATATATATATATTAGTGCTGTCAAATGATAATCATGATTAATCGCATCCAAAATAAGTTTTTGTTTACGTAATATATTCATATAATGTAAATACAGACATGTAAATATTGTCTACTGTATATGTGTATTTATATATACATAATAAATATACACCGAACAGACACATATATATATATATATATATATATATAATGCAGACAAAAACTTTTATTTTGTATACAATTAATCTTGATTAATCATTTAACAGAACTAAAATAATTATTTTGTCTGTGTGTCAGGTAAGAGGCTCCTTATTAATGAACTAAACATGTAATGTTAAATTATGTAACATTTATATTAAAAATGCATTGGTCACCATTAAAAAAAGTAATTAAAATAGTAAAGAAAAAATTGGCTTAAGATTTTTCTCATATGCAAATATGTGTTATGATATTGCTGGACAACTTACACAGCAACTAGCAAAATATGACACTTGTTAATAACTTGATATAAATAATTAGTTGTGTGGTAGTGAGTAGTTGTTGTCTTGCAGGAGTGATTTACGCAGACGGTCTGTCTGTGACTCGAAGGACTTGATGCCCATCATTTAAAGGGTGACTTGGCAGTTTTCGTTTCTTGCTAAAGAAAATGTAAACGAATGGATTGAAAACATTCTGCAAATAAGTTTCTCTGCCGTCAGGACTGCGTGCATGCATGCTTCCTAGATCAGCGCAAACTTTTCAGCCCTTGTTTGCATTAATTACCTCGTTTATGGGCAGCAGATCAATGCATTAGCTGCAGAAGATCGTTACTCATAAACCGAGTGCTTCTCTCTGCGGCTTTCTCATTAGGTTGGTCATTGATCTCTGCCTGCGCCGGGTCACCACCGGGCCACCGAAACGTTACAGCAATTAGACTAAAATCAGCTCAACAAACTGCCTATGAGTCATGAAGCGCTTGTGTGATTTATCTCATTATAATGTCACGTATGTGGCGGTGCATGGGGAAGATGGAACGCCTCATAAGGCATATTTAAATGCAAATACAAATGATCTTGTATCTAACTGAATATGGCTCTTTCCAGATGTGCCTCACCTTCTGGAAGACATCGTGCAGCTCCTGTAGAGAAGGTCTGATGGCTCTGTGTCCGCTGATGCTCGCCGCGTTGCGATAAAAGTCTACGTTTGGCACCCGGTCCAGGGTGTTGTGCCCGAAAGCACTGACCACAGACGCCCGCACGGCTAGCCGTTCTCCATTATTGAACCCATTGCCACAAAAAGATGTCTCCTCGTACTGTGGAGGGTCGTCTTTAGATCTCTCAAACCCAGGATTCTCCATCAGAAGCAGGCTTTGGGAAGTGAACTAACTCAAAAAAGTACAATAGTTTGAGGTCTCTTTCTTTGAGCCACACGTGGAACAGATGCTTGAGAATCAGCGGTGTTTAGTTTGTGTGTTTATGTGAGTCTTTATATAGCCGTGGAACAGGTGGAAGTTGATTGGTCCATCCTCTAGATGCTCCTGATGGGGGTAAAATGTTCTCGCTCCATCAAAGGTGAAGTGCTTAAAAATTAACAGCATATAAAGACCCTGAGAGGTTACTGGCATATTGGAGATCCTTTGTGCCAGGTTTTATGAGTTATGAGCGTGTCATCGAATGGATGTGGATGCTGTTATTTAAAGTGAGTGTTCAAATGCAGGAGGTTTTAATGTGTTACGTACAACAGCAAACCACACAAACAAGTCCTGTGCCAGTTTGTGTAGTATTTTCTGGGCTCGTAGATTCGATTGACACAGTAAAAAAACGTGAATCCGCAAACCAAGCAAGTCCGAAGTCCGTTTATAACATCGAATTATCATGAAAAATAACTAGATTGTAAAGATTGCATTATGATGCAGAGGAGGTGGTCATGTGAAGTGTTTCTCTGTTGATGGGGTTAATGGAAAGCCAGCAATAACGGGAACTTGCTCTGGGCGCTTCTGACACATTACTAAAATACTTCCTTATTACCCCTAACTTGTTGTATAATGTTTTTGAAAACCGTCCGGCCGACCTTGGAAAGGTTTAGCTCCAGCGCGGTTAATAGGAAAGGTCACCGAACCGACGCTAGGTGATGTTGTTCTTTGTCTCTCCTTTCATTGGCTGGAGGTGATATGGGCGTGGCCACTCGACATCTGACCGTGAGCCGTGCCGCATCCGGGATGTGATTCTCAGGCCGATTATGCGATGTAAATCAGGTTTGACTCCCTCACAGTGGAGTGTTTTGCTGCTTCTGCCCTTCACCAATCCCCCAGAGCGCCTCCGGTAAAAAGACATAATGTTATCAGTGAGCTTCGTGCTGAGGCACAGCGCTCTGTGTGTGTGCGCCAAAGCAGCCGCTCTTATAAGCCAACTGTCTAGAAGCAGTTATCCATCTATATGATTATAGGCAGCCATCACTATGCTTACAGACACAACCAGGGGTCACTACGCTTACATACCATCTCAATCAGGCTGAGAGTAAAACTTATATCGACATTGTTACTGTGATAGTTTGACACGTAAGCCCTGCTGTTTTCTCAGACGTGCTGTTTGCTTTCTGAGAAAGAGCCACAAACTACTGATTGATGTTTGCTTTACAGACCATATAAAAGAGCATTTACAGTCATTTTACCTGCATATTAAAACGCATTTCTGAGTGCAACTAGAAAGTAGGGGTGTGAATTCAGATCTGAATGCGAGATTGCAGAGGATTTTGCAGTGTTTGCAAAAGTGGATTTTAGGCCCTTCTGAAACACTAGCAACGCACTTTTAGGAGGAATGACCAGAACATCTTCACGTGTCCCAAAGGTAATGCATTGTCCATCTATTTTTCAGCTAGTCCTTAAATGTGGCCCTGCAGCACAGAAGCAGTCATCAGTAACAGAGATATAATGTGTAGCCATAGCCAACAATACATTCCATGAGTCAAAATGATCCATTTTATGCTAAAAATCATTAGGATATTAAGTAAAGATCCTGTTCCATGAAGATATTTGGTACATGACCTACTGTAAAAACAACCCTAATGGCGATTTTCACAATATTTTTGCACCCTCAGATTTTAGATTTTCAAATCCTAACAAAACATACATCAATGGAAACATTAATTGTTCAGGTGATGTTTAAATCTCACTATCAAAAAATGTACCTTTATGACTGATTTTGTGCTCCTGGGTCATATATTATTGCATATATTATGTTAATCAGCGTAAAATGATTAACTGAAAACTGCACAGTAATGCTCTTACACTAATTAATCATTTACAGTAAGACATGATTTGGGAATAGAACTAATGTTGATGTTGTAGGGAAAGAACGGGCAGCATGAGGAAAAGGTCCAGATCTGTTTTATTCCAGCAGATGAACACAGACCAAAGTGCCCTCCTCATCATCACAAAGAACAGTGGTCTTCATCATCACATGAACCCACTGCACACACACAAACACAGATCATCCTGTGAGAGATACGCTACCGTCGCTAAATGAAGGCACAGAAATCCAGTAAGGCAGATTCACAGCACTAGAACACTGGAGATGAGCTACGCTTTCATTGGTGCATCACTCGCATCCCGCTCGCGTTTTTCTGCTGTTGTCATGGTGATACACCCTTCCTCTGTCACACAAACAAACAAACAAACAAACACGGAGGTGGCAAGATGTGTCACAATTTCAGATGTGACATTCAAGAATCTTCACTCTCAGAGTCCTGCAGAGTCTCTGCGGTTTGTGTGCAGATGTTTTCATTGGCAGTAAGTGAAGAGAAACCGATTGCTAATATTTGCTAGAAAAACAGACACGGGTCTACAGAGATGTTGGGACTTCACAGCTTCATACTTTTCAGAAACAGCAGGTTATTTTAGTTCAGTTGGCCTCGAGAACCCAGAAGACAGTAAACAGGAGAGCTAGGCCAGAAAAAGAACGTTTGCCTGGCGCATTGCAAGCATGCGGTCCTCGTACTTCATTACTAAACGGGGTGGAAGCTAGACGGATATCGTGAATGAAAGGGCCAAATTACCCTGTTTACATCGTGGCATTGTCTTGCATGTGTGCCATCTTAATTCAAGTCTTTCTCTACTCTTCCCTGAGATGCCCAGTGGCTAAATGGTGTGACATCATATTCCCAAAAGCGTCTTTCTTAGTGTGATGTCATGACAGCAGGCCATGCGTCACAGTGTGTGTCGTTTGAATGAATTCTCACACGAGACGTGTTCTGGTGATCCATCACTGCTATTTGAAAGGGTTGCAAAGAGGTGGAAAATTTCTGGAAACTTTCCAACGGCTTACAAAAAAGCTTACTAAATTTCTGGGAAGTTTTTTTTTAATTTTCCACCCTTTTGCAACCCTATTGGTATGTGCATGCATCAAGTAGACATCTTTGGCCATTGCATCAACCAAACATGATCTAGGAAGGCGTGTAAAGTTAAATATAGTCTCAAGTTAAAAGTCTCAAATACATCTTGTGTGCATGCCCCCATACGGTGCAAAGGCGTTATATGACTCTAGAATGAAGCCATGGACTGGGCTTAGGCGTCTTCAGGAACGTGGTCTCAGGTTAGAGCATATTCAAACGTCCCTTTTTCCAGCCCCTCCAGTCCATCTCCCCAGCTGGATGATGGCATGCTACTGTAGGGGTCCAGCAGGATCCGGAAACACCTGACGATTAACAAGCCCAGAAACACCAGCAACATCCCAACAAACGCAAACGCCGTCTTCTGCTCCAGGCTCAGAGAATAGGCCATGATGTCACTCCCGCTCATGGCCGTGAGGCTGTGGTTATAGTGAACACTACACATGTTCCACGACGAGCCCCATCATCCTGCATGTGTGGGTAGGTTGGAGATCAGCCTGTGAATGCAGGAGATGCAGAGTTAATTTCTAGAGTCAATCAGGCAACAAGCATTTCGTTAAAATACTGCAAAATTAGGATGCACAAGAAAAATGTTTTGAATAGATGCAAACTTGTCTGAAGCCTTGAATGGATGATGGGCGTGAAAATATGGGCAGTGTTATGCAACAGACAGGATAAGTGTGAATGCAGGACACAGCAGACGAGTGCACTGGGAATTCATGTATGTGAATGTCGTCTTCTCCATTAAATTACATTCTTTTGATGTTTTGTTTGGATTTCCAAAGATAAAATAATGAGGATGACTACTGAAAAGTTGGAGAGCCTCAGACGTCTTGGCGAGTCTTTAATGCAAACGCTCTCGCTTATATCTTAAGTAAACAGGGGGACGAAAGATGAAGCCTTGCGGTGTGCATGCAGCCCTCGACTCTCTATTAGTAACCAACAGCATGCGCCCGTTTAATCGCAGGTGATAAGATTTCTCAGCAGCACACACTGCTGCAACAATAAAACGAAGAATAATGCACTCCCTCAGAATGCGATGCAGCAAAGATTTGTACTTGAGGAATCTCAGGAGCGGTGGCTTTTGCAGAGTCAGAGATCACAGCACACGGAAGACATCTTTAATCGGAAGTCTGCACATGCAGCGAACGACACCAGGACCTGTTGCATTCCAGCTGCACCTCAAGAGACGATGCTCACAGTCGCGTGTTGCTCGCGATGCAGCGGGAAACTGTTTGAGAGAGGTGGGTGGGTGTGGATGAGCAGCAGGTGGCTGAGGAATGACATGCATCCAAATGCGCCTCACCTTCATTTCGGCCTCATTCTGTCAGACCTGTTGTAGGCGGTCAGTCCGCGGCTCCTGCGCTCGCTGTCGTAGCCCTCATCACTGCAGAAGAGCGTGTCGAGCCCTGCGCACAGCCAGCAGGAGTTCCACGGTCTCAGCTTGACTGCTCCTGAAAAAAAGATGCTGGCGGAGGGAGTGAGAGAAGAGTCAGGAATCTCCCTCTGAATGCTTCCACAGCTCTGCTGTCGCCTGCGCTTTCTGAGCTGCTCTGTGTGTCCCTGCAAACACTCGCTCTCTCTCTCTCTCTCTCTCTCTCTGCTCCTCCGCTTGGCAACCACTTGTTAGTCTCCGCTAGTTTTCTCATGCATGTGCTCTTGTGCTCACCTGTTCTTGTTTATCTGGGTCCCTCTGAAACGTGATGTTCCCAGCAGGCTGAGATGTTGCTGTCGATTAGGTGGGCTGCTGCATCAGTTTTGTGTAACTCAATTAGACCTTGTGTTTAAAGCATTGTTAGATGCTCCAGCATTACTGATGCAGCACAGTGTGCTTTTAAAAGCACAGTGAAGCCTTTAACCCAACATGCCACCGATTCAGTACCACTATACAAGATTTTTTACATTATGATGAACGTGCAGCGGAAGGATCGTTACCAGGGCATTGCTAGCGTGGAGTGGGTGGTGTCCAGTGCTGGTTAGTAACTGATTACATATAATCTAGATTATGTGATCAGATTGTAAAAATAAAGTACTAGTCGTTAGATTTTAAAGACTTTTATTTTATAACTTTTTAAAGTGCTAATATCAGAGTACAGTTACTTTTACGATTTACAATTACATGATTACATATTATTCACACAATTCTTCTTCCTCTCTCAACCTTTTCTTCTAAAATACTGCTTAGGTATAACTGTTACTTATTCATGAACCCCAGTTCGGGAAACCCTGGGTGGAGTTTATAGGTGGTTGCTAGGGTTTAATGGGTAAAGTTGGAGAGGTTATATGTGCTTGTGGGTGGAGTCAGAGAGTTTATATGTGGTTGCTAGGGTGTAGTGGGTGGAGTCAGAGTTTATAGGTGGTTGCTAGGGTGTAGTGGATGGAGTCCCGAGTTTTTAGGTGGTTGCTAGGGTGGAGTCAGAAAGTTAATATGTGGTTGCTAGGGTGTAGTGGGTGGAGTCCGAGTTTTCAGGTGGTTGCTTGGGTGGAGTAGGAGATTTTATATGTGGTTGCTAGGATGGAGTCCGAGAGTTTATATGTGGTTGCTAGAGTGTAGTGGGTGGAGTCAGAGTTTTTATGTGGTTGCTAGGGTGTAGTGGGTAGAGTCAGAAAGTTAATATGTGGTTGCTAGGGTGTAGTGGGTAGAGTCAGAAAGTTAATATGTGGTTGCTAGGGTGTAGTGGGTGGAGTCAGAAAGTTCATATGTGGTTGCTAGAGTGTAGTGGGTGGAGTCAGAGTTTTTAAGTGGTTGCTAGGGTGGAGTCAGAAAGTTAATATGTGGTTGCTAGGGTGTAGTGAGTGGAATCCGAGTTTTATGTGGTTGCTAGGGTGAAGTGGATGCAGTCAGAGTTTTATGTGGTTGCTAGGGTGTAGTGGGTGGAGTCAGAGAGTTTGTTGGTGGTTGCTAGGGTGAAGTGGGTGGAGTCAGAGTTTTTATGTGGTTGCTAGGGTGGAGTGGGTGGAGTCAGAGAGTTTATATGTGGTTGCTAGGGTGTAGTGGGTGGAGTCCGAGTTTTTATGTGATTGCTAGGGTGTAGTGGGTGGAGTCAGAGTTTTTATGTGGTTGCTAGGGTGCAGTGGGTGGAGTCAGAGAGTTTATATGTGGTTGCTAGGGTGTAGTGGGTGGAGTCAGAGTTTTTATGTGATTGCTAGGGTGTAGTGGGTGGAGTCAGAGAGTTTGTTGGTGGTTGCTTGGGTGAAGTCAGAAAATGTATATGTGGTTGCTAGGGTCTATTGGGTGGAGTCAGAGTTTTTATGTGGTTGCTAGGGTGTAGTGGGTGGAGTCAGA
>JAUMHI010000063.1:18637589-18699698 GCA_032359435.1 Enteromius unitaeniatus
TATGGGGTGCTGTGTGTACATTAATGAGGAAAAAAAATAACTTAAATGATTTTAGCAAATGGCTGCAATATAACAAAGAGTGAAAATTTAAGAAAATTTTTCTGGACCCACTGTATATTAAGTGGGTCAAAGACGAGATGTCCCATTTTGGCTCCACATTACATAAAATTTGCTAAAGAGATGTCACATATATAAAAGTTTATTAAATGCAAGTAAGGTGTCAATGTTGATATTCAGTCAAGTCGAGTCCCGACTCGCAGACCTTTCCTGATCCCGTCCCCTATATCTCTACCACGTCACTTCCTGTCAACACTGATCTATCCTATTGAATAAAGGCAAAAAAAATCTTTAAATCTTTAAATGCAAGAAAGGTGTGCACTTTATTGTATTAAATAACCTGTGTAAATGAAATCAGTCAGAATATGAGAGAAATCATGTTAAATTTCTGTAAACATGAAACTACATATCCTGTGCTTGTTAAAATGTCAATTAAAAAGTAGTCATACTACATTTCTTTCAATTTTAAATAATTCAAAATGGATTGCTGACAAATGGGTCAAATCTAGTGTTTAGGATAGTAAAACAAATTGGTACAATTTTAAACTACAGTTACGTTTTCGTGGCTGGACTGTGATCCTTTAATTAGAGTGTTTTAATGTCATCTAATGATTCTTGATCTAAATATGCCTGACAGTACTAAACTGTTGTTACACTGAATTATGTTTTACTGTGTGTCTTCTTTAATTTTATTTTTTGCTCATAAAAATAAACAGAACATTCTAATGTATGAAGGAGAAGTTTTTTTAGTTTTGATGCTTGAAAACCCTGCAGAAAGATGCTTTTTTTTGCTCATTTTGTTAAAAATAAGTGTTATTATTTACAGATTATTGTAGACAAAAGGTTGTATTAATAATGAATAATGTCCATGTGTGTGTTCACTAGCATTTTTACAGTTCATTTCACAGATTCCAAATCGGGAAAAACTAAAAAAAAAAATTATTTTATAAGAAAATTTATTTTATTTATTTATTGTTTTGTATAAAACAGAAAAAAGGCACAGTATGAAAACATGGATGCTGATATAGTCCAGGGAGAAGAAGAGCCACAGATCGCAGAGGAGAAAGGTGACAGTTCATGTGCTACTTTTACTCATAAAAGTGACTTTCTTTGTATTTTTTATGTTTTTATATTTCTGTGTTATTTGTAGAGGAGAATGTGCACCATGAGGAGCCAAGGCAAGATGAACCAGAGCATGTTCGTCATGAAGATGAGGTGTGTTACGTTAAGTTATTGTAAACACATTTACATGCAACAATGTTAATTAGGTTTGGTTCTTAATAATGTTTTTTTATATATTTTACTTTTTTGTATATTAAGTTTTTTATATATATTTTAACTCAGTCGATATGAATGTGTATACTGATTATAAAAATGTTAATTTTACAGCATCCTGTACAAGCAGAGGTGGATCCGGAGGACGACCCCAACAATCAGGGGGAGGATGAGTTTGAGGAGGCGGAGCAACAGCAACCCCATGAGGAAGAGGAGGAAGAGGCAGCACCGGTTGGCCATCCTGACATGCACCTGGCTGTAGACAGTCAGCACCAGCCACCTGCCGATGAACAGCTGGTGGTAAGAGAACCAGGTTTAATATTGAGATTTACTTGTGTGTGAAGTTCCATGCTTTTTTTGTATCACAGAAACTCTTGATTTAGTTTGAGAATTTCACTGTTGTTGACCTTAGAAGGTCTGAAATGAGTTTTGTGCATTTTGTGCAGATGGCTGGAAACCCAGACCAACAGGAAGATGCTCTGGACGAGCAGTACCAGGAGGATGGAGATGATGAGGTTGGATAACAAGTGCAAATGCACACGCAGTCCTAAAACAAATAAAAATTGTTATTTGCTCTCTGACTGTAATAACTTTCTCTCTCCAGGCTCAGGATGAGCTGGTAGATAATCAGAAGCGTGAGGCAGTGCGGGAGGAAGAGGGAGACCCCTATAATGAGGAGAATGGAGAACAGGTACGAAGGATTTATATTTTGAGGCTTGGATGAATACAGGTGTGATGTTAGGTGATCAGATTTACAACAATGCAAGGCAACTTCATCATAAATGCACACCTTAACCTTGTAATGCTCTAGTTATGTTAGTTACATCACACAATAAATACATTATGCATGATTACATTGCATATATTTTTAACTGGATAAATATTTTATTTATAGTGTGTACTAGACGTGCCACTTAGACAGTAAAGGTCTGAAAGTTTGATGTATGTTTGATGAGCTTTTTGTATTTAATATTTATTTCTTTTGACTGCGAATTTTTATTCACTCTATATATAGGTTTAGGGTCAGTAAGATATTCACAGCGTTACCAGTTTCAAAATTTGAACTTTTGATTCCTCACAAAATAAATAAAATAACTCACACGAATGTTTTCACACAAATATTTAGCATCACAATATTTTTAACACTGATAATAATAGGAAATATTTCTTAAGCAGCAGATCGGCATATTAGCATGATTTCTGAAGGATCATGTGACATTGAAGACATTGAAAATTCAGCTTTGCATCCATGGAATAAAGACAAATATATTAAAACAGAAAGTAGGGAAGAAAAATACTATGGAGGTCAATAATGACCCAAAACAGCTTGGTTACAGATTTTTTCAAAATATCTTCAATTGTGTTCGGCAGAATAAAAAAAATCACTCAGGTTTGGAACTACTTGAGGATGAGTAAATGATGACAGAATGTCATTTCCTCTAATGACATAAATTAGCAACTTATTAAGAGTTTAAAAAATGATCGATAATTTAGTTAAGCTGTTTCTTCCAAGACTTTCTGGTCGTTGTAATGTACCACAGAGAGTTATATAGTGCTTATGTGTGTACGTTTTCACTTATTCCTTTGTACAAGCTGCGGCTGTAACTGTAGACTAGTGGCAGCGCCACAGTTGGGTGAGTCAGATCGATTGCAGCGTCCTCAGCGGTGTCCAGTTACGGCCATGAGTCCATCCTTCATTTTCACCTCATCACTTAGATTCAGGGAATGTTTATTCACATCTGTGCACTTTTAAATAGAAAGGTCACCCCACTTTTAAAATATGTCATTTTTTTATAAGAAAATGAAAGTGTTTAGTAGCAAGCCACCGTGTTTGAATACTTTGTGTTTGTTTCTGCGTGTCTGTCCAGGATGAGGCTAGAGATCAGGATGTAGCGGTGAAGCAGGATATCCAGCCCGCCCAGCATCCCAATGAGGAGAACTACGAAGATGAGGAGGAGGAAGAAGACAATGGTGATAAACCAGCTGATCGCAGGGCGGAAATGTGAGGTGACTGAGAAAAAGGACAGCTAATTGCTGCTAGCTGTTTGGATTGGGTTTTCCGCCCGGTATTCTTAAAACGTTGTTGGGTCCTGATGAATACTAAACCGGTCACTTCCGGAGATGCACCAAAACACCCAACCACTTACAGACCAAACGCCCTGCTGTCTGCCTTTACTGTATATCTGTCTGTCATTTCTTGTGAAAAAGTTCCATTTAAATCCTCTTATATCTTGCGTTTGATTTCTTCGACTGGATGACAACACTCTTGCACTGAAAGTTTTGCCAAGTGCCATTTCTGGTTACTTGTGCTCCACATGCAAGATCTATTCCATCTTTGAAGTGAAACAGCCTTATTTTTTAATAGTTAAGACTGATTTTGATGGACAGACAGCAGTCACCAATCAGCATTGAATCCTCACCTCGCCTAAACTTATGGTGTTAATTCATCCATCTCGTTAATGCAGGATGGGTTTGGCAAGATGTTTGGGCCAACAGATGTCACTACATGAATGTTTACATGTAATTCAAGGAGATAACTGTAGCTGTCGAAAGATCAAGTTTTTAAAAGTTACTGTATGTGTTTATTTACCGTAGTTGAATTATATGCTGCCTAGATATGAACCAAAATCATTCAGTTAAATACTGATATTCATCTGCTTTTCACCAAGTGCCTCATAGAGATTTTAAGAAAAAATGTTGCCCGTCTTGTTAGGATGAATCAGTTCCTGATATCTTTGTCGAATGTCTCTGTTATGGGAACACATTTTTATGATCTTTTTTGGTTTGTTTTTGATTTTAGTTTAAACTAGTACTAGTGCTACTGGACCTGGTCCTTTAAGTCATATTGTCACTGTTAGACTTTAACATGACATCAGAGAGAAGACAAATTAATGGCACATTGAAATTAGGACAATTAGGGAGAAAATTTTTTAGATGTAAATTTTTTATATGTGACGAGTAAACAAAATTGCTGCATTAGCTTACTCAAAATGATTTGTTCTGAATGTATGCTAAATCACTACACATTTTTGTATTTATTTTGTATTGTATTTTTTTTACATTTATAGGAAATTAAATAATCTCTTGTCACTTTTTTTTTTTTTTTTTTCCGGTACGCATAGGATTTTTAGATTTATTAGCTGATGCAATAAACAAGCTTTCCTGTTAAGTGTTCAGCTTTAATATTTTATATTTAAAATAAATATCTGTATGTGTATAGATTTTTTTTCTCAAGTTTTGTAAAAGGAAGTCGAAATATAACTGTTGTGAGAAATATTTTTGTGCTGTTTGTTGATCATGGCCTTGTGAGCGGAATAAAAATCGGTGAGGGATTTAATGCTCATCCTCTTTTAATCATGCATAGTTGTCTGGCGGGCACGCTGATGTTTTGATGTTTGGTGACCTTGAGCAGAGAGGAAAAATCTCTTCGTCTGACATGAATGTAGCAATGAACCCAAAGCAAAATAACACTGCTTTCATCCTGCAGTTTCCTGGAAGGCTCAGGCAAAGCTGCAGTAAGTGACACAGCAGTTCTTCAGTCAGAAGCTTCAGATGAAATAGTCCAACAAGATAAACCGAGATCATCCTGAAAACTGTTTTCTGTCTCCTGTTCATTATAAAAAGTACAAAAAATGGCTGCATGTTGTATTTTGTGTACTGCTGCCTCTCCGTATCCTCTGCTGTTATTGAATATTTATATATGTAGTTATACGTTTTATTAATTTATGTAATTATATTTAACCTTTTTGGTTTCATGATAAATCAATTATATCAATATTTTATGATTTTTATAATTTTTTAGCCTTTTTGGTTTTCAATAAACAAATAAAAAAACTTGATAGATATGTATTTTGCACATGTTATAATTGATTTATTTGTTTTTAAAAATACAATAGGCAGCTGTAGAAAAACACTGGTAGAAAATGCTCTCCGTAGGGAGGCGGGGTTCTGCCGCTAACAAACAAAGCTGCTTCACAGATTTAATAAGCTGTATAATTTTGTCAGATCTCTTGTTTCTCTGTTCTCCTGTCTCAGCTCGGGTTTCAGCGGCGCTGAAATTGACACCAAAATTAAAACAAAACACTGAAGTGCATATGAATTAGTGATCGCCGCTGAAAGGATGAACTGAACTTCTCAGGACAATGGCAGGTCAGGAACGGCTACTGAATGTGTATAAAGCCGTGAACTTATGTGGTGGTTATATAGCAGTGTGCTAAATATGAGGGTATTTTTTTTTTAGGTTGTATTTATTTTTTACTAATCATAGGCCCGGTTTCACAAACAGGGCTTAACTTAAGCCAGGACTAGGCATTAGTTAAATTAAAATATTTAATCAACTTTTACAAAAATGCCTTATAAGAAAATATTACAGGTGTGCGTCTTATCACAGAACAATGACACGGACATGTTTTAAGATATGTCAGAGCAAGATATTTTCATCTGAGGCAGCTTAAACATTTAGTCTGGGACTTAAGCCTTGTCTGTGAAACTGGGGGCTAGTGTTTAATATTTAATAGAAAACGTCCTACAGACGTATTGCAGATGAGCAAAATACGTCTTGCAGATTTAAAGGCAGATGTCAAATAATGTAGGCTACGTATGCTTCAGGGGTCAGTCAGCTACATGCCAGTTAAATGAAAGATTCATGAACAAAACATAAGGTGATTGCAATTTATTTAAACTAGTGGTTGCGACAATTAAACCATGAAAAAAAAAGCATTGTTTGTAAAAACTGAAATAAAGTTGGCAGCAACTTTTGGTTTGAACGTTTTAAGATGGCTTAATGCATTAAATTAGTTTTTTAAAAAGGCAAACTCAATAAATGTAATGCATTATTAATAAATTGTGTGCAGACATGCAGAGAAAAGCCCGTAATATGAATGCATGTGTTCAGCATTAAGCATTTCCAGTTAAGGAAAATGCTTAACGTGAATTATTGCATTAAAACAGTGTTTTAAAAAACACCAAACTCAAACATTATTAAATGTTAAATCATTAATGTGTTTACATAGTTTTGTCTTTTAAAAAAAAACACTTTTAAGCGTTTTTCACACAAAGCATTAGAATGTCCCACCATGACATGGTCAAGTCTTTCCTACCCAACCACATGATATATGATTTAGTTCATGAGAACATGAAACGCTTAGCCAACACGTGCTGTGACATCATCAGTTATCTGCTACTAACAGTGTCACATGACTGTATCTGATTTAATCTCTGTGCTCCTTCTTCACACTATGTCAGCCGGGCATCAGGCGATACCACCCAAGAACGGACCCATCTGTCAAAACAGTCCAAAGTGGCACAAAGTGTGAACTGAACAAAAGGTTGACTGGTCATTGAGCAACCAAATAGCCTGAATTACATGCAGCAGGCGTACTGTGACCTAAACAGATGCGCTGTGATCCATTCTGGGAGATTATGTTAAAATGTTTGATAAATAGCCATTTCTCATTTATATCTTGGCTGCTGCTGTCTGAAGTACGTACATGGAATGTAAAAGTGTCAAGTAGAGGTACAAAAATAGCTTTAATAAGTCATATAAATACATTTCAATAGCTCAAATGAGTATATAGACGGTTTCAACAACAACATAAACATGTTATTGCGCATGCGTGCTCTTGTGGTACTAACTTAACTTCCGCTAGACATCCAAATTGAATCAATGACAACAGATAAGTCCTTCTAGAGTAGACTGTTTTTTTGATAAGCGAATAATGTTCGCTGCGTAAATCAGACGGATTTATTAAAAATGCAAACCTATTCTCTGCCAGCAGGAGGTGCTCGAAGCATGAGAAATGAGGTTTCCCCGCTAACGGCTGTAAACAAAGCAGCTCTGAGCTTACAAACACTGCCTTATAAGCAGGATGAAATGAAAACATTTTCTAAAGACAGTCTTCCTTCAGAAATACAGTGATATAAAAACACCCACGCCGCGGTTTGATTTTTAAACTCGCATGAACGTGCTCATGTTTATTCAACATATAGCCTTTTGGAAAATCGGTCAATGTGCCAGGTTGCCACAAATTAATAAATGTTTGGGAAACACATCCTACAGCACGATAACCTGAGACCATCTTCATTACTCATTATTAGCTGTGTTTGTAGCCCGCGACACTAACCAGACGATAAACAAACACAGACCGGAAGTTAACTTAAATCCATACGCGTGCGCCTGAAGAAACCGTCTATACACAACTATATACAAGTGCACTTATGGAGCTCTCGGTTCAGTCTGACAGTACAGTACGCTGGATCTTGGCTTCAATTTCAGATGTTTCACCATCAGAGAATGGTACAAAATCTGGGCGCTGCCGGGGAAGAGGGAGGCACGGAATCTTCCGGTAGCTTTGGGATGCCATCCAGAACTTGGAGTTTTGGCAAACAGGAGAACACACTGCAGAGGAAACGGATCTCAAGGTTAGATCTGAAAGACTCAGAAATGATTCTCTTGGCTCTCACTGAACCCTTGGAACGTTCTATTACAATTTTGGTCAGCTCTTTTTTAGTAAATGATGATATTATCTTCTGCCATAGCTATTAACTTGGGACATAATGTGATTTTGGAGACAGACGCTGTATGGCTTTTTAGATTAATTAAATGCTGTAATTAGCTGATTAGTTTGAATCAGTCTGCTTTTTGACAGCAAGTTATTAAAAGCTCAGTGGTGTTCTTTTATATACCCTTGTGAAAAAAAGTGCACTCAACTGCTTTGAATGTGCATTTGTAATATATTGTTGAAGTATTTTCTTTTTTTTAAACTGTGCACATAATATAATAGTGTATATTGAGAACACTTCCATCACTATGTTTATTTACAACCATAAAAACGTAGTTCACACAAAAATCAATATATTCTGATAACTGTTTACTGGTAGCCATTGACTTCCACAGTATGAAACAAAATATTATGGAAGTCAATGGCTACCGGCAGCTATTTGGCTTCAAACGTTTCGCAAAATCTCTTATTTTGTGTTCATCAGAGAAAATTCTATGAAAATCATCATGAAAACACAACCAATGAATTTGATGTAAATGTAAATTATAATGCAGTTTATTTTAATTGTTAATAACATGCAATCAAATGTCTGAATGCATTACGTTCAGTTCACTCTTAAGTTAAAAAATATTCTTTTCTGAAATAAATACTCTTTTTAAAAGCATGCTTGCTGACAGATACTTCTTTTTCACAAGATAATAACCTGAATAAACATCATTTAGCTCTGTATTCCTCTCACCGTGAGCGGTAGTCCTCCAGAAACTGGCAGGGGTTGCGTTTGAGGGTCAGAGATCGGAGCGGCGTGCTCCTTAGCAGAGACAGCTCCCCCAGAGATGAAATACTGTTTTCAGACAGGCACAAGTGCTGGATCTCAGGAACCTTTGGCAGCTGACGAATGGACGTCAAGTTGTTCCGGTGAAGATTCAGGATTTTACATCTATAACAAATGCACACTCTCGATCAAGTTTTGCTAGTGATTTTAATATGTCACAATGCTCTACCTCATACTCAATGAATTTGAATTTGTCATTGCACAATATGACAAAACAATAAAGCAAGTGTGTTTAAAGGGGTCATGTGATGTTGATAAAAGAAAATGATTGGCCAGTTATCCAGGGCACTGTAATTGTCCGAATACCTAAAGTGTGTAAAGGAAATATTACGCCCCTTACTATAACGTCATGCCACAAAAAAATGAAACACATTACAAGCGAGGGATTTGTTGAATCCAGTGGGGACATAATTCCTGATTTTCATGACTTAGAAAACTTACTTAAAGGTTGTGAGTCAGAAGCGCCAGACTGTCCTTGCAGAAGTTAGAGCCAGCACAGGACAATGTGCTGGCTCTACGCGTTGAACACACTAATATTTGGGTTGAACTGTTCTGGAACAGTGTTGTGAATGCAACTTAACACTGATTTCTTGTGCACAAAGAAAGCAGTTCAGAACATGGTGCTGACAACAACACTACAGCGAGAATAATAGTTCTGCCTTCGTTTTTGCATAAAACCCATTTTAAACGAGTCATGTCAGGGGGTTGTGGACAAGTCTTAACTTTTATAAAGAATATTTTTAATACTTAATCTTTGCAACTTTAGAGATCTTATCTATAACAGCTTGTAACACTCCAAAGAGAAAGCAAAACTTCAAATCGCATCATATGACCCCCTTTAATGTCTATTTATCTAGTGTCCAAATAGCCACTGGAATTTACTAAGAAACATATACTTTTCATATTTAATTTTCACAAGAAAAAGCACAACATTCCAGAAGTTGTGTTCTGAATATCTGAAGGAAAATTAACAATGATAATATTTTTCCGACAAAACCTACAAGTTGTTATAAAATGTGCAATGGAAATTCAGCCTTCTATCAGTAAGACAAATAAAATAATGTGATTAAGGCTGTTTTTATTGCTGAGTTTGATGCTGATACATAATTAACAGCTTCCTTCTTACTGTAAAATAAACTTGTCATATGAGATTACAGCACGCAGCTAAAGTTGCACTACATGTATTTTTACACAGCCAATACACATACTGTTACAAAACAACCAGTGCAATATAATAGGACAGCTTCCATGGAAAGATCAAGCGGGAATTTATGTTATATGGTCCGCAGACCACAAACCAGATCTCCATCTAAACTCACTTCAGAATGATCTTGATGTGCACTCAAATGAGAGCATGTTTCAGTTGTTGAAGTGTAGAGGTTAGTTTGATACCTTGGCAGTCTGACAGAGCTGAGATCTCTTAGTGCGTTGTCCACCAGCTGCAGACGCTCCACCCGGATCAGTCTCCTCAGGATGCGGATGAAGTTCTCCAGCTGGTACGGATCTCCCAGGTCCTGATAAGACAAGTTCAGCACCTGGGGTCACAGACACAGAGCCGTAAACGCAATACGAAAATAACCAGCTGGTCGCTAGACAGATATTGAGATCTGCACGATTTCTTTGTGTTTTGTGCAACAGGAATATTGTTAAATATCATTATTATTTTTGATAGTGCTGCCAAACAATTCATCGTGATTAATCGCCTACAAAATAAAAGTATATATAAATACAAACACATGCATGTATATATTTGAGAACAATATCTGATGTTTAAATATTAAATATCTTTGATATAAAATATAAGAATTTATATACATGTAAATATATACTGTGTGTGTGAGTGTGTGTGTATTTATATATAAATAATAAATATACACAGTACACATACATATATTGCGTAAACAGAAACTTTTATTTGGAATGTGATTAATTGCGATTAATTGTTTGACAGATCAAGATTTTCTGATGAAAGTAAAACTTTAAAACAGATAGATAGGTGTCTCACCACACAGTTCTCCCAGTTCTCCTGGAGTCTCTCCTCCCATTTCTGTCCTTCATCCTCCCTCCTCTTCCTCCTACCACCTCTGAGAAACATGTCTTCGCTGTTAATGGACAGCTCGTCTCCGGCAGGTCCTGCATCACAATTAATGTGTGTTCTGTGATTGTATAATGGTAACACACCTAAATTTATTTAAAATATATATAAAAGAAGGGTGACCCCGAATGACCTCTTACCCTCTCTGACCCTGGGGCAGGAGAGCTGGTCTCCACGCACATCATGCTCCTCTAGCCAATGCCACGAGGCAAACCTGAACCGACTGGACGGCAACTGCATGGAACAAACAAACACAATGACAGCATTCAGTGTTTGTATAGACACGTGAGCTGTCAGTCAAATCAATGACTTTGAATCGACTTACTGGAGTGACAACAATACCAGAGTCTGGAGTCAGTTCCACAGAGAACGGAGTGTGTGTGTCGCTTAACTCTGAGTAGTGCGAGTGAGACTTGGGAAAACTTTCGCTGCTGGTGTTTACTCCAGAGGAACTAGAGCAAGAGCCAATAACAAACATTAATCACAGTTTCAATATATTTCTATTAGTGAATGTTTATTTATAATGGAGTGTAACCTACAAGGTCCTTGTTTGCGTTTAAAAACCCTAGACAAAATGCTGGCAACTAATTTTTTTCTCAGCAAAAAAATCTAATCTCAGCAAAAAAGTTATTATATAATCTTAAGATATATAAACAATTATTTTTTTAAACATTATACAGTTTTGAACCATTATTCTATATTATTGTATATGTGCTACACTCTAAAAAAAGTCTGAGGATTGTTTTCTTTTTTACATGCATTTTAAATTGTATTTTGGGTTACAGGGTTACATGGCTCAAATAAAAATAACTACTAGTACCTTTTAAATATTTTTCTTACGCTATATGATCAGCAATCATAGCTAAGGTGTTATCATAAATGAACAATTATTCATTATTATTATCGATGTGATTTGTGTACTGCTATGCATTTAAGTGTCCGGATTCTGTGTCATTTTGATCGTTTGAGTAATTAATAAGAAGTTGCTAAAAAATTGCCAAATAAATTTTAACAATAGCTACATGTATTGCCAAGTGCTTTTGGAAGAAAATGTTAGTGAGAAAAGTAGTTAGATTTTGCAACATTGCTGCTAAGCAGAAAAAGAAGGCATTTTGGGCGTCTATCATATTGCGTGAATGTTTATAAAATGCAAGGTGTTAATCTTAAGATGCACGCGCATAGTGTGCTGCCTATGTAGGGCGCTCAGCAGGTTTTCAGACGCAGCCTGTGTGTAACGAGAGCTCGAGCGTCCTTACATCCGCTGGGCTGAGGTTCTGGTGTAGATTACCGTGAACTCTGCACCCTGATCCGGATTAAAGTCACCCACGACACCCGAGCACACCGGCGCAATATATCAGAGCATTTCAGAATTTCAGCTCACGTCTTAACGCAATTAATAGCTATCGATAAGGCTATGCAGTAGTGAAGCTGCTGCCTGTTAATGCACATTATTTTACATATAATATTATATAACAACGGCAATCGTTTATTTAATGTCTTTATATCTTTGTAATAATTTACTTTTAATCCATTAGACGTTGTTGATGTTCCAGTGGTAATCCCCATAAATTATGCAGGAAAGTATATCAGCAGTCTCCCAAAGTCGATTAAAAGAGAGACATGGAAATTAAAAGTCATACGGGTACGTGCTTCTAGAAATAAAACTGCAAATTTGCTTCACATATATTTCCTACCTCTCGGACATGTCCGTTGGTTCTGACAGATCCCTTTGGCATTTGACACGCAGTGAAGTGAGTTATTTACAAGGAATATAGTGCGGTTTCCCATTGATGCTGCATGAACTGTGCTGAAGTGCGACAGGTGAGTGCGAACCCTGCGCATGCGCGGCTTCACTCAGGTCATTCAGGGCATCAGTGTGTCTAAAGTTGCACTTCAGTGACTTTTGGAAAATGCAGGACATGTCAATATAGCTTTGGCCACTTGAAGCTGCATCTATTTTTATTGTACGTGCATGCTTTGCGAAATAGACCATGTTGCCTACTTTTGAAAAGGAATGTCACACCACAGGACCGTTTAAATGAACTCAAATTAATGATTAAATAATAAGAATGTGCATATCTTTCAGTGAGATTAAAATTATAGGGCTATATGATATGCTATATCATAATTAGTCACATCAAATAAATACATTTCCATCTACTCTCTGCAAATTACACCGATATGCCGAAGTGGACACCTTTATGAGTGAATAATTGAATAATTAATTAAACTGATTCGTTTATTCATCGACAAACAATACATGTGAATAGTTCATGAGCGAGTCATTGAATTATTCAAACGATTCATTCTATCGGTAGGTCTATTTTGCCTTTAAAGTGTAAGTAACAATAGTTTCAGTCTATTGAGCATTTGATTAGGCACTCTTGCTGAAGTGATATTCTGATTATATGATATAAATAGTACGTACTTACTCTATTTTGCCAACGAAAATCATTCCAGTCACAGCAGTTTTGCGACGGTGATTCGTTTCTGAACGAGTTGACCGTGTAAATGATTCGACTCAATTGCAACGACTCACTTATGAACAGTGATTTGCTGCCTCCTACCTGCGGTTTTAATTTGAACATTTAATGTATCAAATTTCAAACAATCATTTCAAACATCCACCAACGTTTCAGAAATCAAAACATTATTAATAAAGAAACATTTGTAACAGCAGGTGTCTCTTTGAGCTGCATTAAAATGCATCTAAATGCCACTTCAGATGCATTGCAAAGATACGTTTTCTTCATACTGATTTTATTTACTTGGTAATAGCCCAAATGAAGAAAAAAAAACTAATAAAAAATTGCTCAAAGACACGTGCGTTTGCCTTCTTTTGAAGTTTCCCCCAAAAATACTATTTAATGCATTTTTACATTTTTAGTAAATGTGCAAATTAAGGTATGCATGAGCATTTACTGTATGTTAAAATTGCCTTAATAGCAGATAATTAAAAAGCCTAGATATTATTTCTTTATTGCAAAATGCTCAAACAGACACCGTTTTAGAGAGAAATCGGCTCTCATTTGAACCCATATCATTGTGTGTGGGATGCTGAACTATGAATTTCTAATATTTATGTGCAACAACAGCATGCTGTCTCAGTGGCCTTACACATGATTTGAAATCTTTACGGTTTAAATGGGGATGATTAAACTGGGAATAACTCATCGTTTTTTAAACCGAATGCGCTTTCTGTGCCGTTTTGATGAATTGAAAGAGTTAGCAGATATTCTTCATTTTTTGACAAAAAAGATCCTCTGAATTACAGAATGTACAATGTGTTTTACTCACACTACATATACAAGGTAATGGTACTTTTTAGTGTATTTTTACAGTACTCTTTCCACCACTGCATATATATATATATATATATATATATATATATATAAAAATTTATATATATATACATAATAAGTATACGTAGAAAACATTTTTTAAAAATATATACTTTGGATGCCATTTGACAGCACTACCGTTTATTCATTTATATTACTGTAAGCTTACTGTATTCCTCTCCTCTCCACAGATTAAGATGAATGCAGAGCTCCAGCTTCAATTAAACAGGTCATGGGAGTGGTCATCAATCAGCAGACTGTGTTTGGACCTCATCATGGTTTGAGTCTTATCTTCTGCAGCAGTACAGTTATGTAAGTTTTTCACTGCTAGCATCTCTCATTTTGAACTAGTTTCAGTAAAAATGAAATGCAGTTGGTCTTATCACAGGCACGTGGCTTTGTTTGAACACTGCTTTGAAGCATGCTTTGGCAAAGGACTAATATAATCTGATTTGCCTTGCTAAATAACACTCGTATTGAATATTGCCAACCTGATTCAGCCTGCATTTTCCCTACAATAAATGTACAAAAACTGCTCTGATCAAGCGCATCTAACATCAGTGAATTAACAAATGATTGTCCATCTTTGAGGTGCACAATTACAGTTTTCAATAGAGGTTATTTGGATCAAAACGGCGTGTAAACAGCATAGAGGCTATTTTGCATCAACCCTAAAATTGAGCACAAGACGATAAGTTGAAGACATTCATCTTTATTTCTGAAATAGAGAATACAGTTGGTATTTTTTTTATCACATATACCAAATGCATTCTCCCCCAGTTCGCCTGAGTCTCCATGGCAACAGTGCTCCTCTACCTGTACATTCACAACCTTTCATTAAAATCAAAACTCATATTTATATAATAAGGCATATTAGTATGTCAGCAGTACTTCAGCCATGTACAAAACCAACATAAGAGGGGAAAAAAATGTAAAGACATTAAATGAGTCTACATATAGAGAAGTGCTCACATCCTTGCAATAAATATCAATGTTTTTTTTCTACAGAACACAATAGCAAATATACAAGAGAAGAAATACGGGAACGAATGATGCTGGTGTGGAATAAGACTTAATCGGACATGAATGGAGTTCTTGCAGAGACTTTAAATATTTACAGCTCTGTACTTTCTGGCGTGGTTAAAGCTTACGAGTATCAAAACACAATCACTTTTATCATATAAATACTCTGTTTATATAATATTTTCTTGCGTGTTTAGAAAACCATGACGACGTAATGGCCTAGCTTTTTGTGAGGATGTTGAAAATAAGCGTGGACTCTGTAGAGTGTCACATTGCGATTGCTGGGCGTTTACATGTCAAAGTTGTTGTCGAAGGGCTCGATGACTTCAGGGTTCATAACTCTGCCCATGAAGAGGATGGATCCTATGACAAAACAAAATCAACACAATTATTTAACTTCAAATCTGATACATTCATATAACACATATTAAGACAACACACATTAACGAACAATTCAAATTATTTAAATATTATCAAATATTTTTTCAGTAAGATTTATTTTTTTCAAATAAATTACTTTATTTTATTATTATTAATTATTTATAATAATATATCACTTTTATTTATATTTTCTATTATTCAGCAATGGAGCATTAAATTGATCAAAAGTGACTGTAACAAGATTTATAATGTTAAATAAATGTGTAATTTAGAAAGTATCTACATTTTTATTAAAAAAAATTAAGCAGCACAACTGTTTTCAATATTTATAATAATAAGAGTTGGTTTTGAGCTGCAAATAAGCATATTAGATTGATTTCTTTAGTGACAGTGAAAACTGAAGTCATGATGCTGAAAATTAAGTTTTTTTAATCATAGAAATGAAATGCATTTTGAAATGTATATATATAAAAAAAACTTATAAATAAATGTTTAAACAAAATACAATTTTTGATATATTTGGGATCAAAAAATGCAGCTTTGGAGAGCATAAGAGACTTCTTTCAAAAACATTAAAAACATTAATAGGTTTTTGAAGATGACATGTACCTGTTTTTCTGTTTCTAATGACGAAGAAGAAGGGATGGTCAGCCATGACTTGTGGGTACAGCACCAGTGTCCTGGTCAATGCAATCATACCTGAAGAAAAACAAAAAAATAGTGGCTCAGTGAAATATGCAGGTAAAAAAAACAGTTTCTGCTCTTTCATATAAAAAGTGCTAGTAGTAAAATGATTTTTTTTTGTTCTTTGCTTTTTTCACTTTGATATTTAAAAATAAATAATGAAATCAATAAAAACAACTTCAATTTTACCTCACCCACACAGAAAGAAAACAAGACCATTTCAGCTGTACAAAAGCATGCTGTTTTCATTTATATGATCTTTAAAACTAATTTAGTAATTCATTTGATCTTAACATGGTACAAATATAATACGAAACCAACGTGAAAACAAAGATTCCACATTACCAAAGAAATAGGCTTGGGTTATTTTTTAATTCCTTTTCATAATCTCGCACTTTACTTGTTTTTGATGTCAATGCAAAGCTGAAAACTAATATTAAAAGGATTTCACTAACACTATGTGACGACTCAGTTAATCTTTGATAAACCTTAATTAAAAAGACACACGTTGAACAGGAGGGGGCGCTTCAGTCTGTGTGAATGCTCAAGATTTACTGCAGTGAGAAAAAGCGCTTGGAGAACAGAGAAAAGTATAGAAGCAGAAAAGGAGAAACTAATAACGATTTGAATTAGAAATGCAAAACATGATTAAATAGTGGAGGAGGACAGAGTGAGAAAATTTAATGTATGTGGCAGTAAAATCCAGATAAAGTCACCTGATCCTGCCGCCCCCTCAGCCCCTTCCTCCGTCACCTCCAGGTAAGCTTTCTGCACAGCCTTCCCGATAAACAGATCCTGTCCGTCTTTAGACAGGCAGAACATGTAAATGAAGAAGATTACGGATTATGAAAAAAAGACTGAATATGCTTAAGAAGTTATTTCCATTTTTTTTTATTTTATAGGGTGTAATCAGGGACGCAGAGCACAGCCGAGCTCATTCACATACTATAGTTTAATAGGCATATTTAATAGTAAAATTGAAAAAAGTAAAATAATAACAATAATAATGTTAATAAATAATAATGAACATTAAACTGTGTCAAATAAAATATTGAACTGAACAAGAAAAATGTAAAAAATAATATTGAACCTGAAAAATTGCCATTAAGGAATTTCAGTTTTTTATTTTTAAGACTTTTAAGTGTTTTTTTATTTTTTTTATTGGCATTTTACTATTTTGGTGGGTGTTAAAATATCTAGGTGATGTTAAAGTCATTTTAAAGCTGCAGTCTGTAACTTTAGCGGTTTATAAACAGATCTGCGTGCGTCTTGCAGAGGAACATTGTCTCTCTGTTTATGTCTACGACAATCACAAAGGTATTATTATATAGTATATGTAAATAGATCATAGGTAAATTAATACATTTGCTAGATAAAATGTGAGTGGTGCTTGTGCAGGCAAAAATCCCATCACAATGCAGGCTGGTTTCCAGAGCAGAACAAGTGTGTTACATCCCGTCCTTGAGCCGTCAATCACATCCTGAGCATCTGTGTGCGTGTGTGGAATAACAAAGCGCTCCCATAGGTCAGTGTGTGTGTGTTTTATCGAT
Source organism: Enteromius unitaeniatus (assembly GCA_032359435.1). Classification (NCBI taxonomy): domain Eukaryota; kingdom Metazoa; phylum Chordata; class Actinopteri; order Cypriniformes; family Cyprinidae; genus Enteromius; species Enteromius unitaeniatus. The sequence goes on from JAUMHI010000063.1 coordinate 18,655,328, forward strand.
TACCTGTCATCTCGGCTGTCATGGCTGACAGATCGGCATCTTTAGTGAAGATGTTCTTGATGCCCAGCTGCTGCAGAGTGTCTCTCAGATCGATCTTTTGTTCTACCTTGAACCTAAATATATGTCCGATTGATCAGGTCAACGAAACAAGTATACAGGCTTTACATTAATTAAATCTATAAACAAAAGTATTGATTAATGAAATGGAACCTGGGCAGGTAGACCTCCACCTTCTGCCTCTTGACGTTGTTGGCCCACTCCTCAAGCAGCTGCGCTTTGATGATGGGCTCCAGGGAGGCCAGAGGAACCTCCTGACGGGGCAGAACGATCATCATGCTCATGTCTTCACCTTCATAGAGCATCTCCAGCACCTGGTACACTCCACCCGCCTCCGTGGTGCCATCACTGAACTCTCCTGAAGATGAAGGTTAGCCATTACTTTATACTGTGTGTTTTCAGAGGATGGAGAGGACTTGAAAAGTAGATTGATGTTATTCTTAGAGTTTTTGTTTGAGTCCACGTGAATTCAAAGTTGTCTATATTTATTTCGTTAGCTGACGTTGCTATTTTTGTGGTGATATATTTATCCGTGCAAGTCAATCCACAAAAACAACAACATCACTTTAAGTGTGACATCATTAACCACGCCCCCTAACTGCCCCCCTAACACGCCCCCCTTCATTTATTCTGAATGAAATGCCTACTTTACAACATCCAATTAATTTGCAGTAGAAAAAACAAGCCACACCCTCTATTTTCCTTTTTCAACAATATTCTGTTTCTCTCGGAAGTACCTTATAATACGGAAGTGAAATCAGTCACAAACGTACGGTTCACGCTGACTTAAATATTAAAAGTTTTATTTATTTGTATATTTTCTGTTTTAGCTTTCATTTTTTACAGTTTTAGTAATGGTTAGAGTTTTTGTAGTTTTTAAGTTATTTAAATATGTGTAGATAGTTTTTATATTTTACTTATTTCTCATGTTTTGGTTATTTAGTCTTATTTCTTTTAGTAAAAAATAAGAATAAAATAAATCACGCCAAACTACAAAAACGACAGCCTTAAGCAACTAGCTGAAATAAAATATTTACATTTTTTAAATATTTTATTTCATTTCAGTTAACATTAACATTACGGTTTTAGTTGTAGTTAAAAATAGCCCTGACATAGAAAACAGAATTAGTGTGACTGTTATTTTATTACTACTGTTTTTTGTTGTTAATATTTTGTATTAGATTTAATTTTTATTGATTCTGCTTTGTTAATTTTGATTTTATCATTTGTATTAGTTCTGGGTTTTTTCTGTAAATTATATGTCAATGTAGTTTTTATTCATTTTTATTCCAGGTTTAGTTATTATATCAAGGTTAAAAAATATTGCTCCGGAAACCTTTTTTTGTTTGAAAATATATTTTATGTTATATTTTTGTTTAAGGTAACTCCGATAACCCTGTGTGTGAATACATCATTTAGCCAAGTACGACAATTTTCCAACTTGACATTAATATTATTATTATTAATAATAAACCTAGTTTTGAAGATTATTTAAATCAATACTGCATGATTTTGTTGGTATGGAAAAATCTTATCTTATCAGCTAATCCGTTTTTTGGTTAGTTAAGGTTTAAGGTTAACACCATTGTCAATTTATGTAACGCTGGTTTTTCTGTTTTCAAGAGCTTCTGACGGCTCTAAGCAAGAAGACTCTGTACTGTATCTCTAGCTTCTCTCTTTTCACAGACACTACTCTTTTCCCACTCAATTTGAGCTGTTGCTCTGTTTACTCCTTCAGTGTCTCCCTGCTCCACATTTACCTTCATCTGTCTTTCTCTTTCTCTGTTTTGTCAGAGAGAGATGGATGAGACAAGCGCACTGCAGTTATTCTGCAAGATCTGAAAAGCTCAGCCAGACTAATCAGCAGTGAGCCATGCAGAAAACATATATAAGAAAAACATGGCTCTTTTGCTTACAAAGGGAAAATCATGTATTTGATCAAAAACAGTTTTAGAAATTGTAAAATGTAAAATGCTTGAGAATATAGTTTAAAATGTGATACTCTTTGCATTTTCAGCATCATTACTCCAGTCTTCAGTGTCACATGATCCTTTAGAAATAATTTGCTGCTTATGAAACACTTTTTTCTAGCAATGGTAAAAACAGTTGTCCTGCCTTATATTTTTGTGAAAACCACCATATATATATTTTCTTTCACAATATATAAATATAGATGTTTTTATTTTGACAAGAAAAAGTTTAAATCATTTATTTGAATTATTTTAAAACATTATAATTGTCTTTTCTCCTACTTTTGATCAATTAAATGCATCCTTGGCAAAAAAAAGAGAGAAAAAAGTAGGCTAATTATTTTAAACGTTAAACGAATTTTATAAGTAATGAAATGTTTATATTTTGGTTTTGGGAGTCCCCAAATGCAAGGTCAAAAAACACTTTTATTGACTTATAATATCCACTCCTCCACAATTAATTTTTCCCCTCCTTTGCGTGATGCTAATCTGCAGTGGAAATCTACGCTTCATCTTTTCGAGCCTGTTCGTACCGTAGTAGAAATCTCCCTGCTGGTACATCATCAGGGTCTGAACTTCACTGCCATCGTCCTTGGTGAAGGAGAAGGTTCTGGTGTTTTCTGGTCTGAACTGGTTCTTCCAGCTGCCTCTAAAGTACACCGCATTCGCTAACATGATCATGGTGGAGCTGCTGAAGTCTTCTGCAGACACCAGGTTCTGGATTTTGCCTGCAACAACAACAAAAACCCAGATTGCAATGACTGCTGGACATCACGATCCTCTCTTTCTCAGAACAGGAAAGACAGTGTGATCTCTTCAGTGGCATAAAGTCATCTCTCTTCCAAAGCTTTGGGATTTGTGCTGCTTATCTAACAGTCTTCCTGCAAAGACGAAAGCTGACTGTGAGAAAAATGGATCTGCCTGGAAATGGCTTGGGAATGTCATAATCATGCAGAATCCGCCATTATCTACTTTACTGTCCTCCTTCACTGAAGTCAGAGTAATTCCTATTAAAATGATCCAATGTCAACAGGAAAGACATCAATACAAGAATAACAACTTCTTCGGATATCATCCTGTCTTGGTAAATAACAAAGGATACTATTTTAAATACATGATAGCATGCATTCAGTTTGAATATATTCTTTCCTCAGTGATAGTACATGACTTACTCTCTGTGTGGTTCAGGACCCAAGAGTTGATGCGTTGAGCCACGGCTGCTGATTGGCTGAAGTCCACCGTCTCCAGCTCTGCTTTGAAGTACTTCTTCATGAGCTGCAGGAAGTCCTCGTTGAAGTGAACCCCTGTCTGCAGAAATAGAGAGTTGGCCAGCCGTACCACGTACTGGTCTTCATCTGTGGACAGGGCCTGGGTCAGGTTGCTCAGCAGAGAGAACTCCTCATCTGGAGCAGATACAGACAAGAAGAAACCACTTCTTTAGAATGTGCTGCAATATTACAGTCATGGAAGGAACAATCCCATTCAAAACTCAGAATTTTAAACAAAACATAGTAGTTAAATAATTTATTATTATACTGCCTTAACTGATATAGAATCACTATAAAGAATATTGGGAATCACAAAATTTGAGTGGAAAATTAAAGCTTAATTTAAACAAATATAAAAATAAGAGTTAAATAAAAATATATGCAAAATATATTAAAATAGGCTAAATCTTTGTTTTATGCAAAGTATTCATGTATTAATTTTAACCTTCCATGTAAACCTTTTAAAGGCCAATTCACACCACACAGACAAACGCCAACAGACTGGTTGGCTCAAGTTGGTTGTTGTCTTTAGAATCTTATGGAAAAAAATAAGAGTCATGTCCACACCTCACCAACAGACACTGACCAACTGTCGCTGACTGGAAAAAAATGGACGATCCTATATTCACAGTCCAAATCTTATTAATGCATTTGTGTCATTATTCACATGAAAAGACGATGAACTGAACAAAAGGGGCAGTTGGTGAAGCCGTGGTTGGCGTTTGTCTGTGCGCTGTGAATTGGCCTGAAGACAAACTGTTTTAAAGCTGTTTGGTTTAAATGCCTATGAAGAACATGAATGAGAAAAAGTAGGTGGTCAATGTGATTGGGAAAATGACTTAAAAGTTAAAGATGAAAGAGTGCTGTTTTACAGATAAGCGTACCTTCTCTGAAATGACTGTAGCCCACGGCCTGTCTGATCTCCTCTAAAGAAGAGCCGCGGGCCCCCAGCTCCACCATGCCCAGAGCCAGGGCCACGCTCAGGGGCGAGAAGATGATGTTCTCCTCTCCCCCCGTGATCTGGAGCTGGTGGTACAGTCTGACCGAGAACTCTGCCGTCACATCCTCAGGAACGTCTGCCGCCTGGCAACCGCACCCCCGTAGCAACATCAGAGGCAAGAGTCCGAGCAGCAGCATGGTAAACGAGGGACGAGCTGACGAGAGAAAGAGTGAGTCAGAGTGAAGGACATGGTAAATACAACTCCACGTGAATGAGATCAATCCATATAATGGAAATATATTGGATATTCTAACATTTGCTGATGCTCACAACACACAACTTCTGTGTTCAGCCAGAAACTAAAGGCTGAAATATCCCACGTGACTTTTTCACTCATATTTGAAGTCTGGATGAGCTGGCGATAGTTGCCTGAAGTGAGAGCCAGTGTGCAGATTTTTTCAGAAATCAGAGATCATCACAATCACAGATTTCACAATACATTTCATAGTGCATGATGGTCATAAGCTCCAATTTTTTAAGCTTCAGACTATAAATTAATTCAGTAAGAATTAACTATGATAAGAATTAACTATGATTAACTATGACATTTAAAAACAGAAATTGTTTTAATTTTTACTGCCATCCTTTCAGATTTTATAAGCCGTGTTGTGCTTTTTTAACCTTAAAGGTTAGAGGTTAAAGACTTAAAGAACCAAATCATTGACGGTGGCTATAGACTTCCCTATTATAGTAAAAACAGTGTGGTGAGGTAGTCAATGGATCAAACGTCAAATGTTTGTGTTCAACAGAAGAACCTCATACAGGTTTGTAACTTGAAGGTGAGTAAATCATGACAAATTTTTTTGGTGTACTGTCCCTTTAAGCAGTCAATAACAGCCTAATCAAATGTCGCTCATTTCACATGCACAAATGCTAGCCAATCCAAAGAGAGACCAAAAACATACAGAAAATTCATCACTGTGTGCAATTTATCACTGAATAATGTGACTGAATTGCCTGTATTACATCAAATCATGTTATTATTCAACCATGCGAGTACAAGAGGGGATGAAATTCTTACTGGTGTAGTCTTGCATAAAAATGTTCCCTCTGTTTTGGTTTCACTGCGCATAACAGAAATAAAAAAGGGGTTCAGATGCAATAGTGTAAAGGGTCTCGCTTCAACACAGGGTTAAAGCCTCTGTTTCTCCCTCTGACTGCAGCCACTGTTCAATACACCAGCATATACCTGCTCACGCAGACAAATAAACCCACATATACACAGATATAGCTCTACCTTCATCCTCGCACGGCACAGTCTCCCTGCTTTAGTCGTTGCCTGGCAACAGTGTTTTCCACACAAACTAAGAATGCAGGGGAGAATGTGGCCTTGTGCCATTGTGTGATGTAGAGAGACATCGAGACAGTGTGTGTATGGTGTGTAGGGAATAAGCATGCACTGCGTAAAGCATATATGTCAAAGAATTTAAGGTGTGCACTGTATGCTTTGTGATATTTGGTCTATAATAGCCATGCACTAATTAAAGAGACAGAATCTGTCATCATTTACTCATCCTCAACCTGTATGAATTTCTTTCTCTTTATGAATAAAAAAACAAAAACCTTAGGTGACAGCAGTGACACTGGACCCTAGATTTTAAGAAAAAAATACCATTTAGTACCAAAAATTGCCACATAACCTAGTTTAAACTTTATATGACAGACATGTATGATAGACTGAACCTACACATTTAAAAAGGCATAGGTAAACATAAAATTTTAAGATTTTTCTTTAATCCAAAGTGACATAAAGTGAGTTGAAATGTGCTAGGGTGATCTGGGATGGGTTTTTTTATCCTAAAAATGAAACAAACAAACATCTGAAGTACTCCAGTCATTGACTTCAAAACTATATTTCACATGCATCTTTGCAGCATGTGGAATTCAAGCAAAACAGGCAACCGATTCAAGAAGCCTGGCCAACAATCCACAGAAGATTCATCTGTTCTCGCTCCGCGAGCTTTCCCGATCTCTCATGACCTGAACGCTGTATCTCGGATTCTCTGGCTTTCAGACTCATGCGCTCAAGGCTGGTGTAACTGGACCTGACCCTGGTGACCGAGGTCGGGGCTGAAAAACAGATGGCCGCTTGTGAATGCTGGGGACAAGAGAAGGTACACGTGAAAACCGCACCAGACCTGCCTGACCTTTCGCTCACCCATTCAGGATTCTGGACAAAGGTCTGACAGCCACCTGGGAGAATTCAACCAGACCACCAACCACACTAATGGGCCCAACCAGAAAGAAATTAGCGACAAAGAAATCCTAAGCTGTCCTTTCTGGTCTGGCAAGTGTCTGCACAATTTTCGATACCATTGATGAGATATAATTAATAACATACAAAGTGAGGAATGAGTTCGATAGATGATAAAGGTAAGAAACTTATTTCAAAGCACTTATATCTGGCACTCATAAAGCAAAGTCGAGTCAAACGTGTCAGAATCTGCTCAAGTGAAATCAAGCTTCAAAGTGTCAAAAAAATCTTTTCACACATGCACTAAGAAATCACTCTAAATATGTCCAATATCCTCCAAAACGCCTTCAAGCTTTACTAACAAGCGCATAGTCAAGATGTTCCTGAAATGGGGGCAGCGTAGGCAACCTCTTACTTTTGTGCCCTTTTCATTTTGAGTTGGAGCTGAAACACAAGGAAGGACAGAGAAGGAAGATGAACATCCATGTTGGACAGCCATGCACATAACCATCATAATTTAATTGTTGCATGGTATTTCTAGTGAAGCTGAATATATCTTGCTGGTAAATTAAATAAAAGACCAAGTGGAAACACCACAATGAAAAAAGGTGCTGTTAGAGATGTGTTAATTAATAAGAAAAAAATTATATTATGATGAAATAAAAAGTATAATATTGCTTGGAGGTCACGTTTTCATAACTCACTTTTTTAAAAGAAAACCTTTTGGAGAATTAGGAATGTGAAAATGCAACACACACACACATACACACACATATATATATATATATATATATATAAAAACAAATTTGACTAATGAGAGTCGGTATGGACAAAAGTAGGAAAACCAGACATCTCCATTTGTTCTCCAATTAATCTCAGTTCTGTCTAAAAGAAACAACTGAACGTTTTTCATTTTTAACAAGGGAGGCAAATCTAAGCAAACAAAGATGGTTTTCCATCAAGTTCGGAATGGAGCTCTTATTTCCCAAAGATGATCGTTCATTCCTAGAGACGGATCTGTCATCATCAGAGCGAGAAACACAGTTGGTGGCACCAGAACTCTCCATCCACATCCATCAGCCTCCTTTTTCCTGACAGGATGGCCCAGATAGAGCAGAGCATGCTGGGTAAACTGCCATCTCTCTCCCCTCCTGGCTCCAAAAGCCTCCAGAGGACAGACTCAGCGGTGCAGTGCTGTTTAAAAGGGGACGCTGAAAAAGAGGACGGAGCGGAGCAGGATTTGACTGCAGGTGAAATGTTGAGCATACATCAAGAAATCGGACTATTTCCAAATATTGAGATGGAAGGCTGTGGGCGAGAAGACACACTAGTTGAGGAGTTAAAGAGCCATGCAGTGACAGCGCAGTGGTGTGGGAACTCCACTGGAGACTAGAGAAGAGCAAGACATGGGTCAGCTTTAATTAAACTCTATTAAAGCGATCAACACCCACAGGAACCTGCTGAGCTCTGTTGTACAAGACAAAACACTGTTATCACTCTGATTCTCATCCTCAGATAGAGAATAGATGCAGCTAAACAGACATATGAAGACTTCAGGCAAGTTTTTACTGCCTTCAAGTGCGATAGAGATATATATCCATAATTCTCAGTATGTATGTAGATATATATTTACTATGATAAAATTAAGCACTTTATTTTTTTTATTTTTTTTTACATGTATTTGTTTAATTTTTTTTATTTTACTTTTTGCACAGCATCGTAGGATTAGCATTTATTTATTTTTATTTATTAATTTTTTTATGGCTGAATTTTGCCAGTTTTCAGTGAACTGGGCTGTTTAAAATTATTAATTAGGAAACATGCATGAATGTAAAAGTAAGGAGCTGTGGGATGTCCTTGATAGCCAAGATATTAAATGAAATATTAAAAGTGCAATAATTCACGAAACAGAGCTAAATTTTAATTACAAGATCAGAACAAGAATTACCATAAGAAAGGATTCAAAAATTCTATATATCCTTTTTGCTTTTTTAATTCATAAATGTTCTAATGCTTTAAAGTAATGCTTAAATTCAGTTTTAAATAAATTAAATGTTTATTATTATTATTATTTTTTTTTTTACTATACATAGTTATTAAATCATAATTTTTCCCCCCAAACTCTTATTGATATATATATATATATATATATATATGACAAACAGACACTTATAACTGAAATAAAGTTCTATAGTAAAACACACCAATAAATAGAAAATGTATTGAAATATACTGAGAGAGAGAGAGAGAAAAAAAGTTTTTCATAATAATACATAATTTTCTTTGGCTCTTTTGGAAAAATGCTTGTATGGGTTTAGGCAAGCTCTCATGCTGCCAGTAGTCCTGTGCCACCCAGGTCAACACATGGCAACATGCTTCTATCATTAGAGGGTTAGCATCTGGCCTGTTCCTGACAGCGTTGTGGCAGAGGTTCAGCATATAAGAGGCTTTAACTGCAGTGTGTGTACAGCTGTCCAACAGAACTGCCCACCGCTGGAAAATAAATCACTGCCACCAGACCACTGTTGTGTAATTTTACTTTATATTATGCCATTTACTCAGTATGGTATTATCTCATTTAAAATATGATGTATGGTAATCAATATACTAATTAATATGTTGAGTTATTCCAATACTGGACGTTCTAATGTACACTAAAAGCTTGAGGGCCCAGCTATTGGGTAGTACTGGTGGTTTCCAGAGATGACCCCATTCATTTTGGGTGACTTCCAGAATATGAAAGATAAATAAGTTTGGTGTATGTCTCATGTGGCCACCTTATTGGCAGTAGAACAGAGGTGGCCGATTTGGCCAAATACCATCACCAAAATGGCCATCGGAGTAAAAGTTGGCAAACAAATAAAACTGGCCAACAAACACAGCCAATTAAAAATTGGAACTACTAGGGGTGTGATTAGATCTGGCGGCCACAGAAAAAATGATGTATTATTACACCGTTGTACGCGAACAGTCCATGTGGTCTCAGAAAAAACAGGATGCACGGCTGTCCGCTAGCTCTCCTGACAACGAAAATAACGTAATGCAGATGGCCCAAGTATACTTTGGCCTCTAAGCTGGCACGGCGTTTGCTGTAGGCAAGTTTGTTTAGGTATTCGCTGCACAGTTATATACATGGCACCTCCGCTTTCTTATGCTAGCCACACATCTCGTCCCACCTGTTCAAGTTATTCGAAAGTCATTTCCACCTAACCTATGCTTGCACAAACGGTTGACTCAAAAATACCATTTCTGTCTGATATGTTTTCCAGCAAAAGTCAAGAAATTAGCTTGCATAGCATACTGCACTTTATAATGACCACATAGTAGTAAAAACCATCATAACAATTGTCATAATAGCTATATTCTACATCTCGACCAAATTATATCTGTTCTTTAACATGCATATTTTTGGTTCCACTGAAGAGAGGTTTAGAATGAGATGAATACAGGCTTATCGTTTTCAATTGAACTGCTTTTTTCAGACAACCTGAGTCTACCTTTGCCAGCAGCCGAGAGTTAAAAACCTTCTTTTATTCTTCTCCAGTCACTTCCTGCATTTGCTGACGAGAGAAAACGTGACTCAGAAATGCAGAAGTCCTTCAAAATCACCCCCCGAGAGGGCCAACCACTGACAAACCTGATCGCTCATCGGCTGCCAATGCTCAGACGCTTCAAATCTCCTCATCAACTCGCACACATTTAGTGAGGTTTATCAGCATCAGAAGCAGCCTACAATCAGCAATGCTTTTATATTAATTCACTGAAAAGTCTGTGAATTTTAACTGCTTAATTAAAAAAAATAAATCTGGATTCACTACAGCTTATTAAAACTAATGAATTAACAAATAAGACATTTAAAATATTTCTAACATTTAATTATAGTGACATACATATATATATTTAAAGAAAATAACAGAAACATGAAACTATTGTGTTACAATATAGGTTTATCACAATCATTTATTAAAAATGTATATTAAAATATGTTTAGATGTAATGTTTTATATATATATATATATATATATATATATTACTAAAACATTACATATAAAAAAACATATTTGAGTTTTATTTAATTATTTTTTATTATATTTCTTCTGAATCCATATTTGAATACTATTTCATAAGTAGTTTTGCTCAGACTATGTTAATGTACCTATTCAAAAGGGACCTAAAGGGTACTACTGCTTAGTATTGCACAGATCGATTGATTATTATGGATGGAATCTGATGATCTTCTCAGAAGCAGAGAATTAATTGGTCCATGCTGGTCTGTTGTTCTGACCCAGTCTGCGTTCTGCTACAGGGTACATTTAGCAGATGCAGTTCACAGGGCTTGACACATAACTGAACAGCGATCAATACCAGGAGCTTTGCATATGTTTCGAAAGGCCATCACAGATGCTTAAGGAACATGTTCAGAGAGCAACAGTGAAGTTCAATATATTCTGCATATTTAGTGACACAGCCTTTGAGAGAACGCAGATGTTTTTAATACTCTTTATGCCATCTGTGCAGTCCTGAGGCCAAGAGATGAGAGTTGGCGGGAAGACACAACTAAGTCAACTAAGAAAAAAATCCCTGGGTTTATATCGGCCTTGCTAATGCTGAAATCTGACAATAAGTATCTCATTTAAGCTATATTTGCCAATATTGCATTGTAAACTTTAAAATATAATACTAAAAATGTAAAATCTTCTTCAAAAAACACTAATCTACCAGTGTTCTCAAAAATGGAAAACATCAGCCAAAGCATAAATCAAATGAACCATAAATTAATTTAAGAATTGATTAAATCCTTAATTAAAACATGCTATACCTATTTTAAAACAATCTTATCATTAACCATATAAAATAAAATAGAATGAAAACCTGCTATACCCATTTTAATACCATACAAAATAAAATCAAGTTTTAGAAAAAGTGCTTGTGAAAGTAACAGCAAGAAATGTCAAATAATATTAATTTCCTTAAAAATCACATACATCAGCCAATGCATTGATAAAATACATTTGTTTGGAAACCAAAACGGTTTTAAACATATTTGATCATCCACTAAGTGAAATAAAAAAAGAAAAGAAATCATAAATGAATGAATGAATAAGTAGCTAAAAAGGTTCATTTGGTTGCAGGTAGAGTTAATATCAATTGGCTTATGGATTTTCGTTTTTTTTTAGTATGAATAATAACCAACGCTTATGTTATTCACATCATTTTTTAGAAAACATTGTGCAATATTTCATGTCTTGTGTTGCTAACTGTGTCGATACATTTGAGAAAGCACTTGAAGTGTCACTGTTATTCATGCTTTCAAATGAATGGCTCATGCACGCCTGCAAACCAGCAATCAATCTGGGAATCAATATGCACTGATTGGAGGTGACCACCAAGGAGTCCACATGTGTGTGTGTGTGTGTGTGTGCGTGTTCTAGACTTGAAACGTGCTGCAATTCCATTCCAACTCCTTCATGCAGTTGGTTTTTTCACCGTTGCTTTCTAGTCTTCTCTCTTTCCTCATCCTTCTGCTATCGATCCCTCGCTTTCATTGCCTTCCTACTCAAACAGATTGCACTTTAACACCTCATTTTCCCTCCCCTCTTCTTTAGTAGCCTCCTCCGTCTCTCTCTCTCTCATATAGTCCACATTACACACGCTCTCCAGCACACCTAATCTCCACGTGAATGCATCCCACAGAACAAACCGGCTCTTTTACACCAGCCGGAGCGAGGGGGGTGGGGGGTTGTCTTGTAAAGAAGGTGCGTCCTCCATTCTGCTCTCCCCGCGTGTCTCCTTTACAGAAACATGAAATAGGATTTTCTTGCAGGAGATGATTTACGCATCCCCAGATACGCCCAGATGTGGGCATGCAATGCTGTCTGCGGTATCCACATTCAATACAAACATTTTAATGATTGAATCCAGGGTTTCAAAATGGAAAATGGAGAAAAAAGGAAGCAATAATAACCAACAACACTTATCCAGAGAATAAGGAAAACAAATGGGTGGATAATATTAAAAAGCAGAACTATCCTGAATTTTCTCCAGCAAGCATTGCGATGGCTTGTGTTCATGTTTTGGGTTATTTCTATCAAATTAGATTTTTGCAAAATATATATTTGTGTAAATTGCAGGTGAAACTGCAAAAGCCTCTTAATGCAATTAAAGAAATGTTCATAATTTGATGAGAGAAACATGACAGGGAGGTTAAATCAAAAAGGTATAGACCCATGACTTGTTTAAAGGACATTCACAGCTGCCCATCCTCTCTTGTAGAGATTAATCCCATCATACCAGATAAAACATGAATGATAAAACTTGCAGAATACATTACGGATAGATGAATAGAACAGACGATGCGTGGATTTCTCTTACCGTGAGATGTCAGAGAGATGCTTATGCTCTGGGATGCTGATGTTAAATCCTGCTCGTCTCTGCGCCCTCACACACCTTTATTATGAGAAGCAGTCCAGCCCCTTTTTTCTCCTGATTGGCCAGGCTTTCAATCGATGTTATTTTTGACATTCCTTTCCGTCATCGTGTCTTTTATTCGTTATATTACGCTTCCTAATTTTGTGTCAAACTAATATTGTTGCATTAAAAGTAACGTTTAAAATACAGAAATAAATATTTGCTAAGAATTTATATGAATACTGCGATATGGCGAAGCAGACGCCAGTCTTTTGACTGCGCTTCCTGAGGTTTATGGGAGTTGTAGTTCTTTGTCTAGCCTCTGCGTGCAGTCCTGCAGCGTTTAAGGTCGTTTTGAGGACTACAAAACGTCAGAGGGTGCGTCGTTCTATCCCCTCGCCGTTCGCTGATTGGCTCTCAGCGACACGTAGCCCCGCCTCTCGTTCTTTAGATTGGTCATGCAGAAAACTTCCGTCTTCGGCGAGCGATTCCACACAGAAAGGAAAATATTCAAAAGAGTTACCGAGCTAATCAGCAGTCAAATAAACACCTATACGAGCTCCACACAGGTAAGATAAGCTGAAAACACGCATTTTAACTTTAACTTGTAATCAGCGGTGTTTATTTCGATGGGATTTCTATGAAAATCATTTGTGTTGGGACTAGCAGTCACCTAGCTAACAGAGACTTTAGCAATCCAGCTAATCAGATCTTCACAATAGATCAGAAACTAGAAAAAAGTAATAACGTTTACATTTGATTTGATGTTTTATCCAATGCCAGATAGCTAATCTCGGATTGGTATTTTCCAGGCCTCGAGTTGTAATGGAGAGTAAATCAGTTTTAAAAACAGCAAAAGTAGTTAGGCCTGCTGTAAGACTAAGACAAAATATAATTAGTCTACAACCAGGTTTAGAAAAATGTACTAAGAAATGGATTTGGATCTTCAATAGCAGTCAGAATCAGATTAGATGGCAGTTATACCGTAACACATGCAGGAGCCTTGATATCACAGATTTATTTCAGTTCATGTTAGGATCAGGCTGTTCTTACAGTAACTGCAGTTTTGATAAATATGATGACGTCACAGTTGGGTGTAAACCCGAAACATCTTGACAGCTTGAATTAGTCTGCCAGTTGTTTACGACGATAGATTTGATAAATGTATTTATTTTTGGTTTAACAATGCAGCCGTGCTTGATCTCTCTAGTGAATGAAATGAGGAAATGTTTATGTTTTTATTTTCTATTTATTTTGTGAGGTAGAATGGAACGAGAACCCCAAGTTATATACAGAATATATAGCTCTTGAGTGGAAGAAACGTTTTTAAAATCACATTAGAGGAAATTTCAAGGTGTTTATTTGTGGCTTTACTTTGAAAATGACCATTTATGTTGAATGGCTACTGAATAATTGTGTTGATTCATAACTGTAATACGTATTGAGCCTGATTTGCTCCAGCTATAGCCTGAAAAAACATCATGTTGGGGCAAAATCAGTCATGTTTACTTCTTCGTGGAAGCTGGTGTGTTTTTCAGTAACATTACTGTGAGGAGAAGAGAAAGAAAGAAGTACTGTTTACTCACACAGAAATACAACAATGCTATCACCGAAATACACCATTGTAGTGCATATCTGCATTATTTTGTGATGATGCGGTTTAATAATTGCACTAAACATGTTGATTCACTTTCTCTAGCTTAATGAATCTTTTATGCATTATAGGGTAAAAATGTAGGATATTCAGTATTCACCTGCATTAGGGCGTTAGCTCTTTCAGTGCCAAGGTCAGACTCTGACTAGAGACACTACAGGAATCAGGTGTTGGTTGGCCTTTGTCAGGAGGAAAAAGGTGAGTCATTATAATGCATATGTAACCTGGCAACCGTTTTATAAGAGGAGTGCTGGTATTTCTAACCATAGGCCTGCTCTATGTGAAGACGTCACAGCGATCACTGTGAATGTCATCCAGATAAGGCCACCTCCCACCGTGGGGCCAAAGGCCTTCCGTTCAGGTGGGAATGACTCACGGCCTCCTGTCCATTAGTCTGAATCGACGGCATTGAGATAAGCGTGCTTCACTTTCAATGGTTTGTAATGTTCCTTGTAGCTTGAGAGGAACCGTGACCTTCTGCAGATAACAACAAGCGCTATTGTTTCACACGTGTTGGGTGAAGGAATAAACTCTTTGGCATGTTTTTGTGGATGTTGAGAAGAAATAAGGTGACTCGAGGCCTGTTCACACCGAAGTTATTAAGATACTCCTAACTATGAAGGTTAGAAATCATTACAGTTCAACTGAGGAATTGGAATCATTGAATTTCTTTTTCCAGCTGATGAACGATAAAAACAATGACCAATCATAAATCACTCAAGCGTTTAATTCGGCAAAAAACATAATTGCAGTGCATGCTTGCAATACCTTGTATATTGGGATTATTTGTTGAGTTTTATTTATAATATTGTAAAGAAAATGTACTGTACTTAATGTTTTTTATTTTATATTAAATACATGTTTTTAAATATTTTGCAATCAGATTTATATATATATATATATATAAAGATGATCAAATGTGGTGCAGACACTTTTTGCTTCTTTAGCGTTGATTGTGTGAATGGGTCCTTTATTTGTTGTTGAATTTAGTTAGAATTAGAATTGATCTGTACAACCCAAAAAGGAGAATTCAGAACCTAGTTATAAGGCACAGGTGCACAGCGCAGGAAACAGCCTTTATTTTTCTTTTCGCTGGCCACGTGTCTCATTCCTTTTAATCTTGAGGGGACTGAATCACTTGAATCTCAGTGAAAACTTGGCGCTTTCCCATGGCTATCATGTCTACCTTCTGAACGCAGGTTGAAAATGTCATTTCCTTACCTGTGAAATGAAATCCCGCTACCCTTTTATAATCTCTTCCTCATTGGTTTCCCTTTCAGCGATCGTCTGGGCCCCCCTTATCGCGAGCCCCCCAGGAGTGCATGACGCTCCCCCCATCCCTTCCCGCACCCTGACGAGGATGACAATGGAAGAGATGAAGAATGAAGCAGACGCGACCTCGATGGTATCCATGACGCTCTACGCCGTGATGTACCCTGTCTTCAATGAGGTACGGTGGTCAGTCCCCGGGAGGAGAGTGTTCAGTTATGGCTGTGTTGACACTGACGTTCAGATGCAAATGATGCACACCCACATGCTCTGGGCATGAGGCAGTCTCATACAGTTTCTGTTCAAGACTAGTTCAGGTGACCAGAACATTATTTTATCAGACAATTAAGATGCTGAAGCTGAACGCTTTGCATCTCCCATTTGAACAAAATAAGGAATAAGTTATTTCTCTTTATATTAGACAAGAACAAATCAAAATGTTCTTCCTCTTTGACAGCATAGATGGGAGAGCAATATGTGCAGGGTCATGTTGGATGGATGTAAAAGGAAGTGTAGTTCTTTTAAATGGGTTTCTAAAATGATCATACAGTGTTCACTGAGAGCAGCTCAGGATATGTTGATGAGTGAGACAGCAGACGTTTTAAAAACCACTAGCATCACGCGCACTAGAGTGTGTACTAGATATACTATAGACGAAACAGCGCTGCTCATTCATACAGAGACACAGAATATCGAATTACAATATATGGCAGCGTTTGTGCGCTGTATATTCACAGACACGCACTTACTGCACAGCTAGATGTTGATTTATCCAATTACATGACTGGATTCCGTCTGCATTAGAAATAATACGGCTTTAATATTTTTATGTTCACGGAGGGATGGTGCTCGCGAATAGGGAACATTGACGTATTTCTTTCTTTTGGCGGGCACTCTTCGTCCACATTTCTTGCAAACTGGATATCCATCTTCAAGGACAGCTCCGCGATACCCAAAATATTCCCATACTGCAGATTTTAATTAGTTTTTGCTAAATTCTAGGAGATTAGAATTTGCAGTCTCTGTATCAAACATTTTCTCCGCTGTGCAGGTATGGGTGGAGTCTAAGCAGTCAAGCGCAAAAAAATTGCAATTTATTTTACATTTTTTTTCAAAACCAGGGATAAGCAAATGTGCACAATATGATAATCGTACATGTCAATATCACAATAAACCGCCATACCGGTACACCGTTACAACGCTATACTGCATACATAATTTTGTTAGTTCTAAGGAATGGACTTATTTTTAAAACATAATGGCCCGGGTTCACAGACGGGGCTTAGCTTGAGCCAGGACTAGGCTTTAGTTAAATTAAGATATTTAAGCAACTTTTACAAAAATGCCTTATAAGAAAATATTACAGGTGTGCATCTTAATACAGAACAATGACACGGACGTGTTTTAAGATCTGTCAGAGCAAGATATTTTCATCTGAGACAGCTCAAACATGCAATTCAGTCTGGACTAGCTTAAGACTTGTCTGTGAAACTAGGGGTTAATTATTTTTTTATATACATGCCTTAGAAAAAGGCATTACTGGTGTGCATCTTAAGACAAAACAAAGGCACTGACTTGTTTTAAGATCAGTCAGTGCAGGTTTCTTTTAGTTGAAACAGCTCAGATTTACATTTTAGTCTAGCACTAGGGTTAAACCTTGTCTGTGAAACCAGAGGAATATAGCATATTAAGATTAAGATACCAGATACTCCATGTGTTTACCATCTTTACCCAACATATCGTCTGTCCTACTGAGACAACATATTTCAACAACTATTCAACATATCGCAACTTGTAATTGACTTGTAAATTAATTAACTAAACATAATAATCACTTATTAATCATTTGTGAATGTTTCATCATTAACTAATCACTTATAAATGACTTACAACGGAATGTTATTCTAAAGTGTTACCGAAGTTTGGTCTGCATTGGTTTTTGTTTAAAAATAAAGTAGAAACCATAATATTGAGAAATATTATTGCAA
The DNA here is from genome assembly GCA_032359435.1 of Enteromius unitaeniatus. NCBI lineage: Eukaryota > Metazoa > Chordata > Actinopteri > Cypriniformes > Cyprinidae > Enteromius > Enteromius unitaeniatus. Next base: position 18,673,136 of record JAUMHI010000063.1, read on the forward strand.
TGTAAAATAACTGTTTTCCGTTCTAATATACTTTCAAATGTAATTTATTCCTGTGATTTTCAGCATCATTACTGCAGTCTTCAGTGTGCATGATCTTTTAGAAACCATTCTAATATGCTGATTTCATTTTAAAATAGAAATATAGTGTAAGATGACTAATCTTTGTACATACAGCATGAGCACATTTAACAAAGCCAACATGTGCTTCATTTATGTTTCTATTTAATTAGAGGCGAAATCTACACCTACAACCAACTCTATTTCCATGTTAATGTGGCGATAATGACTGTGTATATTGTGTGCAGCACTAAAACCAAACAGCCTGCTTTATATTGCAGTAAATTAAAATGGCTTTTGTGTGCGTTACAGCTGGAGAGAGTAAATCTGTCTGCGGCACAGACTCTGAGAGCAGCTTTCATAAAGGTGAGTAAATATGACACGATTCAGTCATTATTATTTCTTCATCTTGATTTTATTTTAATGTGTCAGGAAATCACCAAATTTCCAAAAAGCATCCAAATTTGATCTACATCGAGTAGAAATCGAAATGGATCAAGAACATTTTTGAACTCTTTTTTTTAAGTCACCAAGGGCCTAGAAAATAATTTTAATCAGAACAGTTTTTTGGGAATAATGGCGTTATAAATAAACAGCATTACTAACGGTATTTGTTCTATTAATGAGTAATCAAACTAGTTTCGCCCGTTGCAGTTACTGACAATAAACTGCGGCGTACCGACAATTTCTCAAAAAAAAAAAAAGATAGAGAGCTAGAGACTTGACGCGCTACACGTAAACGACAGTCTTTGATGTATTTCCTGTCAAAATAACGGGTTTCCTTTGGAATTCTAAAGCTTTTACAAACTGCTGGTTTCTCTGGTAGTGGGCGGAGCTAATGCTGTAACGACAATCTCATTGGCTGGTGCTCACCTAATGTCATTCCTGTTTTGATTTCAGCAAATCAATTCGAGCGAACACAGTCAACGTGATGAATATTCATGAACCCAGCAGCTCATTTATCCTAGTGTTTTATATTGTTATTAGCAGTAGAATTCGTAGCGTCACAATTATTCTTCATTTTCCCCCTAAAGAAAGACAAATATACATGGTTATTGTAATTACTAATGCTTATAATTAATCTTATAATGCTGAATTAGCACAATATCATATTATAGTACTATAAAACAAACACTATGGCGATTCTATTCCCATGGTGTCCATAGAGATATTGAATTTGAAAGGCGTATCTCTCACATTGTCCCACAGAAACATTAAAACAGTGTAGATTAGTGTACAATGTTTTATAATAATAATAATGTATTCTATTTTAGTGTGCTTCTCATTCATTTGACATATTAGAATAGTTACCTTCTCTTGTAATTGGTTACTTTTATAATGATGTTAGTATTTGTGGAAAGTAAGTTGTGACTTAATACTTTAACATGCTCAACACTGGTTATGAGTAGCTTTTTTGTTTTAATCATGAAAACCTCAAAGTGGATCACGGGGGAGAAAAGGGATGCTGCAAAAAGTGCAGTTTCAGTTTTGTTTCAGAGTCTTCTGGGGTTTTTCCATCTTTCCTAAAATATCTCGCTTACCGTGAGATTTCAGCAGGAAAATTCAGTCTCAGCAGCCCCGTTTCCGCCCATGGCTTTGTAATACTCTTTTGTAACAGACATATAAATCATAATCCTAAAAGTGCTTTGGCACGTTCATTTATCTTTTGGGGTAGGAATATACATAAAGCATTGATTAAAGCCAATATTTCATAAAATGAAATGTCGTCAAGTTTAGAGATATGAGAAGTTTTATGTACGCGTTCAAAGTCTTGGTAATTAGTTTCTAACATATCAGAAATGCTGTTTTGTTTATTAGCGGTTGTGCAGCTCTGACTTGTGCTCTTGATTGTTGATGTCAGGCAGAGAAGGAGAACCCGGGACTGACTCAGGATATTATCATGAAAATTCTGGAGAAGAAGAATGTGGAGATCAACTTCACCGAGTCTTTATTACGCATGGCAGCCGACGATGTTGAGGGTGTGTATGATTTTCCATATTTCTGAAGAACATCGTGAATGGTTTGCAATGCAAAGCGTTGTTAACCCCGCCGCCTCGTGCCTCTAGGGGGAGCTGTTTCCTCATGAATTGAAACCTAGCAGTGACTGTTATGTATTTTCCTTCATAATTAAATTCTGTGCTTTTTGCAAGTGTTTTTGACGTGTTTAGATTTATTCTGCTAATGAATGCGCAGACACGCACTGGGTTTCCGGGTAATGCTCGTTTGTGTTTATTTGAAATGTAAAGAATAATAAATGTACTTCCAAATTGATTATTCTGAAATCCTCCTTTTGCTCTTCCTAATGTAATCTATCTTTTTACACGCTGAGGTGTGAGTGTCTGTGTTTTAACAGAGTTTCTGTATGGAATGTATTGCAGTTTTTCAGATGGTTGTCAATCATGATTGGCCATTAAAAGTAGTTCCGTTATGTCTTTAAGGACAGATTATTAGAGGCAAGTCATTTGTTGTTGTTGTGGTGACTGAGTGTTTCCTGTGGGCGTGTTCTTTGTGTGCAGAGTACATGATTGACAGGCCTGAGCGGGAGTTCCAGGACCTAAACGAAAGAGCTCGCGCTCTGAAACAGATCCTCAGCAAAATCCCTGATGAAATCAACGACCGAGTCCGTTTCCTGCAGACAATCAAGTGAGAACGATTGTATGCCTACAATCACAAGCAAATATGAACAGGAAATTCCCATTTTCCCTTTTGCATCATGGCTTGCGTTTCATCACGTCAGTTTTTCCGTGCGCACTTGCCCTCGGAGTATCTTTTTGAATTATTTATTTAGTATTTAAAGAAACGTCTGGTTTTTATTTCTACCCCAAACCAAAATAAACCTTGAAGTAGGATTTTGTATTAATTTTTCTTTTTTTATATATATATATATATATATATTTTGTGGATGAAATTTCACTTTCTTCTTTTTCTTTTGACAGTAATAATATGTAAGAATTTGTTCCATTGTATTTATAGCGCAGTAAGAGTACATTTGTATTCACTATTGCTTTGCCCTGCTCAAGGTCATAAATATATAGATGATAAAAAGCATAAAATGTCACATGTCTAAGACGTTCATGCAGTATTTCTAAACATTTGCTTAATTGATGCTTACAGAGATATAGCCAGTGCCATAAAAGAACTACTGGACACCGTGAACAATGTCTTTAAGAAATACCAGTACCAGAACAGAAGAGTGAGTGACCACACACACACACACACTCTGTCATTATTAGATGGATGCAGTCAGTGTACTGTATAACATCATCTCTATCGCTCACTTATTGAAGGAAATAATGAAAATGGCTTTGTGTTTTCCAGGCACTTGAGCATCAGAAGAAAGAGTTTGTGAAACACTCGAAAAGCTTCAGTGACACTCTCAAAACATACTTCAAAGACGGAAAGTATGGAAATTTGAAGAACTACTTCCTTAACTTCACCTTTATTATTTGCGTTGTTTTGCTTTCCAGAAAGGTTACGGCAAATGCGTTGTGAAAAAGAATATCACAGACATCACATTCCGACTCTAGAATTATCACAGAGGCTGTGAGAGGAAATGGCAGATTCGGACAGGATTAAAATCACCAAGTACATCTGTGAAACAAAACATTCTCTAATGACCCCCTGAAAAACTAGTCCTGTCCAAATAGGGCTTTACTGGCAGAATTCAAATGAGCCATTTTAAGATCTATGCCCACCCCTAAAATATATATATATATATATATATATATATATGTGTCAACAATGTCTATCTATCTATATAATCAGTGACAATCAGCATAATTTACTATTTTGCATTTAACATTTTAATATTATTCTCTATTAAAGCAAGAAATGTGGAATATTAAAGTAAAACATATAACTTAAGAGCATTATGTATTTGTTAACATAATTAATAGTATTCCTAGAATTCAGAAGTTTAGGCTCTGTAACCTTTTTTTTTTTTTTTTAAAGAAAAGTTATGCCCTTGAAGGCTGCATTTATTTGACTGATTTGATTTAATTGATCAAAAATGTGGTAAGACATTTTTTTTAAAGCTAATTTTCAACATCATTACTCCAGTCTTCAGTGTCACACGATCCTTTAGAGATCATTCTAATATATATATATATTTTTTTTTATCAGAACTGTTAAAAGCCAGTTTTTTATATAGTTTGTATGTGCTGTTAATTTTACTTTGTATTAATCCAGAAAAATAATGGATCTAAGTAACATTATGCATGTCACACGTTTGACAATTTAATGCATCTCTAAATCTTACTGACCGCAAACTTTTAAACAATAGTGCACATAAAAAAAGAGCAGAAGCGGAAATTATAATAGTTTATGAACTCATAATTGATGCAAGTTCTTTTGGAAATGGGCATTTTCACATACACACACAGCTTTTTGGGAAATTTCAGCTCATTTTGAATTAAGTGTTAAAGCTAAACTGAGTCCTTGCCAGGAGAAATTTCACTGCAAAACATTTGTGCTTTTCATTTATAACATTAAAATGTGTTCTGATCTAATTTGCATTGCTTCCCTCTCCACCTTTGTTTCAGGGCAATAAACGTGTTTGCCAGTGCCAACCGGCTCATCCACCAAACCAACTTGATACTGCAGACCTTCAAAACTGTTGCGTAGGAGTCATAGAAGTTTTTTTTTTTTAAATAACCTTTATATGAACAATGTAAAAAAAAAAAAAAATCCTTTGGACTGTAATTTATGATTCTTGTCTCCCGGCGATAACACTTAAGGCTGGATGGCTTCTATTATGGTTCCTAACCCCATCTAAATCTAATCTTCATGAGCTGGAGCGACCGTCCAGCGTTTCTCATATCCTGTGCTTTACAGTCACGCTATTGCTGTGGAGACACTCTCGCTTGCTTTCTCCCTCTATCTCTCGCTTCCGACATGTTTTCGCTCTGTCCGGTCAGTCCAAGAGAAAGCCAAATGCCTGGGAGGCCTTAACGGGACGGGACACGGGGCGTCCAGAAATGCTTGTAAATGCTGGGGTTTAGCTGTCTCCTCTGATGCTTTGAACTTGAATGAGAGATGTATATTTAATAGAGATTTGGTAAGAGAATTGTTCAAATAAACACCGCACATGTCAAACTCAAGTTTTGGGGTTTTTACTTTATTTTTCTTCCCCTTTTTAGCCTGAAGATATGCTAAGGTAAGCATCACTATTACTGTTGCTCATACTTTGGCTTACATCCCTAACCTCGAGTTTTAAACTTTGGTTGCACATTGGGAGTAATTGATACTTGGGTTGGGGGTTTTGCCTGGTGGATTATAAATCAAGTGGGAAAAAAAACCCATAGACTGGCTTCAAAGAAGGGATGTATACATGCAAAATGCAAGTTATTTTTTTGTTTTCGTCTTTTACTGAAATGAAACCTTAATTTGTTTTAGAGTTTTTATCTGAAGCAAACTTGAAAAGCCTCGTAGAGGTTTGAACATGGCTGTTTTATAGTATTTTAACTTGCCTTGACAAAGGCGAAGGATAATCACAGCTCAGCTGTTCATAATCACTCATTTTTAAAATGCATTTTGGGATTGCCTTTTGCATCTGGAGTGCCTGGGATGTTTTGAAATGCTGTCTGAATACTAAAATCATCAGTTTTATTTTATGATTTCTTTCTAAGCAAATGAATTGGACCATTCATTTTAAGATCTGGAAGAAGTTAAACAAGGATTTGTAGACTTTTATGTTTTCTGTGATGCAATTTAAACTTAAATAAGATCTAAGGTTCTCTTTAACAAACACATAATTGCTGCTGATAGGGATTTGGAACTTCTGCTTTACATGTAACTGTTAAATACATTTCTTAGCCTTTCTTTTGTGTGTTGGGAGTATTTTTGTCTCCAACATTCTTTTCTCCAGCATCAGTGTGAAAGGAGGCATATCTGGGTTCTGGGCATACACCTTCCTCTCTCTCATGCTGCTTGCCATGAGACATACCTGAGGCTTTGAAAGAGTACCGGTAATGAAAGGGTAATATGCGTGGGCTTTAACATTGCTGTCATTCCCTTCTTACTTTCTGGACTTGTTTCTACTCATGCCAGGCTTACTTTGTCCATCACACAGAAGTGCTCTTCTTATTCTAGGTGCATGAAGTTGAGATTCGCAGCGATGCAGAAATCTGTAATGATTGGGTTTTGGGGACCCAGCATGTACACTGTAAAAAAAAAATCAGTAAAATTTACGGTGAAAAACTGGCAGCTGTTGTTGCCAGAATAAAACCGATCCGTGAAAAATACGGTAGTAATATTTTTGTTAAATTGTTAAATTTACAGTTAAATACCGTAATTTCTAATAATAAATAAATTCTAATTAAGAATTCTGCCAAGTTGAAATCTGAAGACTTTCTATGGTCCGTCAAGTTATCTTCATTTTTATGATGCTTCTTCCTTCTCTTTAATCATCGATACTTTGAGGACTTCCAGAGATTCCAGAGGTTCAATCACTTGAAAGAGTGCCTAGAGATTCACCAAATATTCCATACGTATGTTTTTGTTTGTGCAACATGCTGCTTTAGTTTATTTTATGGCCATTGATACCCTTAGATGTTCTTCAGATGGTTTGATCAGTGTGATGTTTTAAAGACCTTTGAATGGTCCTTAAAGTTGTTTTTATATTTAACGTGTTTCTTCTCCTTTATGATCTCAACACCTTGAGAACCTTTTTAAAAGCCTAAATATGAAATAAAAATATGGTAGTAATATTTTTGTTAAATTGTTAAATTTACAGTTAAATACCGTAATTTCTAATAATAAACCGTAAAAACTGATATAATGTTAATATACCGATCTATTAAAATAGTGAAAGCTATTTTGTATCTTTAAAATACACTGTTAACTATCAAATGCAGGTGGTGATGAACAAGTCACCAGAGGAACCATAGCCCATCACAAGTAGCTTTAAAGTAATAATATATATAGAAGGTGCTCGGTGTCATTCACACAAGCACTAAACACCGTCATGGTAAGAATTATTAAACTGACATGTGCAATAAATATTAATTAAACAACATTACATGCAACATACAACCCTAATAAACATAACTGATACCAAAAAGCTAAGAAGAAACGGTTATTTCAAATAAAAATAAAATGCAATGCAGGGAATTCTGCAAATGTCAGTTTACAATGTCTCCCTGTAAATTTAACAGGAATTTACCATTAACCATTTAACAGGTTTTTACCGTAGCATTTTCACAGTTTTTAACAGTTAAAATTACAGTCATTTTTTACAGTGTAGCCTTCCCTCTGTTTTACAAGATACATTTGCTGTAAAACTGGTGGGCAAAAAAGCCTTTCATTTACGTTTTCATTAATGCATTGGATGGATGCTTTTATCCAAATCGCTTTGCATTGCATTCAGCGTTGAAGCTGAACCCATGACCTCAGATGTTACTGTTTGGATTACATGATCGCATTAAAAGGTGCTTCAAATATGGTATACTTCAATATGTTGAAAGTGCCACAAACCAGTTCGCTTATGAATGAATTACTGAGGAACTTGTAAAGAGTCTTTTGGGAAATTAGGAAATGATGGGTTCTTTTTTATAAGTTCTGCAGAAAATGCATGGCCTTCCTTTTTTTAATGGTCTTCATTCCTTCCCTTTATGATTTAAATCATTTAAAAATAATTTAAAAAACAACTTTTTAAAACCTTTTTTATATTATACTTGGAGGTTCACTTAAGAATTCTGCCAAGTTGAAATCTGAAGACTTTCTATGGTCCGTCAAGTTATCTTCATTTTTCTGATGCTTCTTCCTTCTCTTTAATCTTCGATACTTTGAGGACTTCCAGAGATTCTTCAAAAGGGTTCAATCACTTGAAAGAGTGCCTAGAGATTCACCAAAGTATTCCATACGTATGTTTTTGTTTGTGCAACGTGCTGCTTTAGTTTATTTTGTGGCCATTGATACCCTTAGATGTTCTTCAGATGGTTTGATCAGTGTGATGTTTTAAAGACCTTTGAATGGTCCTTAAAAGTGTTTTTATATTTAACGTGTTTCTTCTCCTTTATGATCTCAACACCTTGAGAACTTTTGCCTTTTTAAAAGCCTCTTACAGATCCTCCAAGACTTGCACGGTTCTGAAATATGTAGACATCTATGTGAATATACTATAGATGTACCCATTATATGCTTTTAGTCTCCTTCAGTGGAGCAGTTTTGTTGTTCCTCTTGAGGTTCTTTCCTCTGCAGTGCATCAGGATCATGCCTTATTCACATCATGTCCTGCTGTTTTTCCTCAGGTGTTCTCCCTATCGCTGTAATGCATAATGCATGTTTTTCCCGTATGAACTCTAGGCCTCATGTCCCAAAGCAACCTCTTCCTCCTCCAGTGAACTTTGATTGACAGCTGTTACAGACGGAAACCATGGAGACCGTGAGTGTTTGGAATGTCTGCTGACTGCAGAGGACCTTGTGAACATGCAAAGGCTTTTCCTGCGAGAGGGAATATTTTAACATGAGCGGCAGGGCTTTTGAAGTCTACTTTGATAGAGCATGTTTGAGTCTTAAATCTCCATTCCAGCTCAGAATGCATTAGGTGGCTTTTATAGGTGACGTCTGATCTCAGTTTTTTATGAGGCTTGTTTCTGCCATGGTGTGCGAAATTTTAAATGTATGTTTTGGCACTGAAGTGTTGAAAATCGTATTTGATACCAGCAACGAAGAGTTTAAGTTTCCACCAATCCTCTAAATAAATAACACAAGGGCATAAGGCAGATTTGCATAAAGTAAGAAGACGACGTTTGGACAAAATTCATAAAAATTGTATCAAACATTTATTTATTTTATTTAGTAAATAAGGGAGGTGTTACATCTCATCATTCAAAATTAAATATGTCAAATGTGATTGATCATCATACATTGTGTTCATTTAAAAATAAATAAAACCATAACATTGACTTTTATTATTAGATATTTTTTATTGTTTTCATAGAAGTCAAATTTATTAACATATCTTGAATAAGGCAATAACTTTGTACAATTTACCTTTGGTCTTGAGTATACGGTCGTTAGTTATTTTAATAAATGGTTTGATCTCAAACTGATTTTTGTGAGGAAAACATGAATTAAAATTTAACACAAATAATAATCATAAATTATTTTAGTGGCTTTGAATTGTCTATACTAGTTTATCTTTTATTAAAATGCATTACAAATTAAGCTAACGAACATAAACAAAATTCTTTTTTTTTTTTTTTTTTTATTATTCACCAATAATAAAACATTATTCTTAGCTAGCAAGTATTTTCAAATGTGTAAATCCATTATTTGTGGTAGGCCTACTAACTAATTTTATGACAGGCCACACATTTATGCAATACGTAAGACCCCTAAGTAATGTTGAAATCAATTTTATGGTTTTAGTATTTCAAGTTTCAAGTTTGTTTTGTCGATTCATGGGATTTGTTTTAGCTGGCTTCTCTTTGTTTTTTTTTGTTTTTTTTACGGGCTTGTGGCACAGTGGAACTTGATGATGATTTGACTGTAAACTTCAACACAACATATCTTCATATCCCTTTGAGAAGTTGCTGTTCTCTTTCACACAGAGCTGCAGGTAATGAACACATCACTGTCTCAGCGTCTAAATATCTATCGACGTGTCGTGCCGACTGGCGTTTATGCGGACGAGGAGTTTGAAGGACACCGCATCTCGCTTTGCCGCTGCTCTCCACTTCCTGCATATCAATTAATATGCAAATCGGCTGTGTTTAACTCAAGGCAATCAAGTAGAAGCCTCTCTAGCCTTTTTTTTTCTTTTCTTTTCTTTTATGTCTTTTTGATGTCACACCCAATGAGTTTCAACAGGGCAATTAGGAGTTTTAACGCCTCACTAATATAAAAGATCATGTTCGAGGTCTTGCTCCAGTATAAGCGCTCATATGTGCCCTCCTGTTGAATTATATAGGAAGAGCTTGTTTTTCCAGCAGGCTTTCACCTTGTCACTCATCCACCGCTTTTCCCGATGAAGGCCCTCGAGCGATTGCTCACTTCAGTAGCTGTCAGTGCTTGTTTTTGCCTGCTGATTCGGCCTTGTCATCAAATTATGCGCTTGGGATATCGCCTCCCATCTTCAGCCAACATGTAGACGAGTTGTTGACTCCTTTTGCTTTCTTTTTACATTTTCGTTTAATATCAGACCGGTCCCAATCTACGGAAATCACGGCGTGAGGCATATACTTGCCGGCTGGAGAAGCACTTTCCGGGGGTATTCTGTAGATGCTATTGACAGACTAGAAGTTAAAGGTGAGTATTTTGGGCCTGAAGCTAGGATGCAAACGCTCTGATGCAGGCCGTAATCGTTTTTTTTTGTCATTGTTACGCTAAGGGCCCGTAACTCCGTGCTTGATATGCGCCTCACAGCGTGAAGAAGGCAATCAGCGTTCATTTCTCTGTGTGTAGGTACCTTTGCCCTGGAAGATAGCGAGAGAAATGACGGAAAGAATGGAATTTGAAGCAAACAAGACAAACAAACCAAGAGAACGCAACGGAACATGAAAAAGACTGGTTAATTGAAAATTGTGGGGTGCTTTATCTCTGTAGCTGTGGGCGGGATCCTTTTTGAAGTCTCACCTCCTTGGGGAATCGTCTAGTGTTCGGGATTAGACACGCGGCACGTCTCTAGTGTGTGTGTCTCTCTCTGTATGTGCGTGTGTGTGCAGTCCCAGTCTGGTTGGCACTCTGGCCTGATAGATGCTATTTCCCATAATCCCTCAGTAGCTCTTGATTTTCTTCCGTTTGGAGTGTTTTGTTTGTCATATGCGCATCCTAATTTCACTATAAAACATGAATCTGATGAGCCAGAGCATCTCGTAGCTTTAGTTCAGTGGTTCAGGATGCAGATTTTACATTGGATATCCAATATAGTGGTAAACAATGTCAATTTCTATAACACAATGTTAACAATGTGTACACAGAAATTAAGATTCACGAATGCAGTATAAATATTATCCTGAAACACTTTATTTGGGTAGTCCATTTCATACATTTGTCTAAAAGCAAGTAACTTTGCAACTACATGTCAACTAGCGGTCATTAGAGTATCAGACCTGCTTAATTAGCTCTAAAACTTTATTTTAATGGCTCCTCAACATACTGATTATGTGAAACTTTGTAAGTATATGTCAGATTATTCTATTAACCCTAAACCTACCCTAACAGTCGACTGTGAGTTAGTAGACATGTTGTTGCAAATGAATGAGAGTTAGTTGAATTAGTAGCTACATAGTAGCTTATAGTTAGAGTGGATCATCAAATTAAAATGTAACCAATTTTTATTTAACTAATGCTTACTAATTGAACAGCGTTGTAAAGTGTTACTAATAAAACTTTGTGTCTATGTTAATTAATACTCGTATAATTCTTAATATTATTAAGCAAGTACCACAATTGGTGATTATTCTCGATTGCATGCAAAAAATTTAGAGCTGAAGAATAACCTTATTGAATTAACATTTAAACAAAGGTTTGTCTATTTTTGTACATTTATAATTTTCAGTTTAAAAGCATGGAAATACTGTAAATATAAAAAATGTAGTCTCCATAGATTTGATTAGCTTCCACCAAATGGATGAATATTTAACACAAAAATGGTGTTGTTTGGACCCACAATTTTTGACATGATATGGACTTTTCTCCTTAAATGTAAAGGTTTTTATTGGTAACTTTGGTTTACATTTACATTTATGAACATTTATAGAACCTTTTAATTTCACAAAAGATTATTTAGTTGAAAATGATTCTTTTAGATCATTCAACGTTCTTTAAACTCAGAAAAAGAGTTTTTAAACTGCCCTCATTATGGATTTTAAAAAAAATGTACTTTCATGCAGTGTATAACACGTCTCTAAACAGGCATAACACTAAATTCTGGGCCTTATGCACAAGCAGTGGCCATGGGTCCCAGTAACTACCTACCACACCATTTAATACATCAATCAACTGATGCATTTACCCAGAATATTAGCATTTACATTAGTTAACATTTATTGTGATCTTAAAATTATATTTAAAGGAAAATAAAATTTTACTCCTCATGGGCCCTCCCCCCACTTGGGGCCCTGGTAATTTAGTCCCACTTTTCACCCAACTACAACGCCCCTGGCTCTAAATAAATACATCCTGCAAAGTTTTAAATCTGAAAATGCACCGTGTATAAAGTTATCGTCTCTCAAAAGAAAGCAACTCATTGAAACGAGTCGATTGCAAAAGAGTCCCAATTGTTTCATGTTGACCCCAAAGTAAATTATTAGTAAAATATTAGCATATTGCCCGCCCAATTGTAGCGTGAAGAATGGAAAATAATTCTTTACCACTAGTTGCCACTTTTGGAGCGTTAATGCAAAAGAGAGGTTTGGAATCGTTGAACAAATAAGCTCAAAATAAATGCATATTATAAGAAGATTAAAGTGTTTTTTGACTCTGTATGCATGTAAAGCTGTTGTTGGGGACTCCCCAAACCCCCAAAAATACCTTCCATAACTCATGATAGGGTCACTTTAAGAACCGATCACTGTAAGGTTCTTTGTGACAGCATCGCTTCAAAATGTTTGGGTACCATTAAATATTAGTATTTTGCATTATTTTCTCTACTGACTGTAAGACCCATTTAGTTCTGGGAGATTTAGGGTTTGAGTTTGAAGGCAAGTCAAAATTGCTCTCTGGAGTCACTCCTATCTTCTCTAAATGTGTTAGAATTGAGTTTAGCTCACTCTACACCTGCTGCTCCCTCCTACTTCCTCTCAACTGTGTCTTTTTCTTCTTCCTCTTCTCGTGCACCGAACTACCTGCTGATTTTCCTCTTCCTGGAGAGAGAAGATGCAATGGCCCATTCTTATTTATCACGCATGCATGAATGTTAAGTTTACTGACAGCAATTAAAGAAGCGATGAGAGAGATGCTGACGGAGGGAATGAGACTGTCGAGGTGATGAAGAACTGGAGGTGATGGGATGATGGTAAGAAGAAGGCGACAAACACAAGTGTGAACGAGAGCTGTGAGAAGAAGCAGAAAAGTGTTTGGGCTGTGCTCAATTTACTCAGGTTTTATTTTTACCACCATCAAGCAAGTGATTTTACCGTTTTACTGTGTGATATTATTAGCAGGGTTCTCTCTTACCCATTTTTTCCGGTGCCGCAAGTGTTATTTTGCTTATTATCAGCTGGGAAAATTAACAAATTTGTTATGCATTCAAGGTTTCTCGACAGCGGTGTCGTGTTCAGACGGAAGGGGGCAGTGTGGAGCTGCTCATCTCATCCCGCTCTTGTTTACGTTCTCAAACCTTTGTGATGTTTGACTGAATTCCACTGCACTGAATGAAATGTTTACATAATAATTTAGAGTCTTTAAGCCTCACGATAACTTTTCAGTAATATGCTGTTTAAAAAAAAAAAAAACGTTGTAGAATTGCAAATGAGATTTCTTTAATATAAGCCTAGCACTTGTTTATTCTGAGATTAAAGAGAGATCAGCTACAGGGGTTTATTCAAGTCTTTTAAAGAAAGAAAAAAAGTCACAGTCCTCTCACATCCCTCTTAGTTTCAAAAGAGATCTCGGTGTTGCCAAGACACATTTCAGGAGCAGTGTTATTGTAGTGGCTTATTATTTTTTAGTATATACCATTACATAAATATATGTCTGACTTCCCTGTTTTAAAATGTTATTACTATATAAAAATGTGTAAATATTTTAAATTGGGCTTATTTTAATTAACTTTCTATTTTTTTTCACAATGTCATTTATTTTAATTTGCCTATATATATATATATATATATATATATAAATTAACTTCATTATTAAATGCTTTAAATTCATTTTATTAGTTTATATATATATATATTAGTTATTTTAGTATTTGGTAATTAGTAATAATATAATTATAGGAAATATAATTTTATAATATTAAATTAGTAAAAGTTAACATTGTTTCACATTTTTTGTTTGGTTTAATATTAGTTAATAACTAAAACATATATATATATTTCTTTATAAATATGCCTAAAGTGTTTTTTTCAAATAATAATTTGATGTATAATCATTATTTTAGTACTTTTTATGTTTAACTCAACAAAGGTGAGAAATAATATAATTATAAAAATATCTTCTTTTTTAAATATTAAAAAGTTAGCACGTTGTTTTAAGTAACACATTTTTTTATGGTTTAATGTTCATTAGTAACTCAAAGATCTCACTAGTATGAGCTCAAATAATTCTCATCAAATTGATCTGCTATTACATTAATTAACTTTATAGCTTCCTCACTGTATGACAACAACTGTCTTATTTGCGTCAGTTTTTCTAATTAATTCTAGGAGGAAATCAGAGATAAAGCTGATACCTAAACGAAACAGGAGAGTTTCATAATTTTGCTCTAGGCATACGAAAGGAAACCGTTATTCCAGTCTAACACTAATTGAATACTTGACTGAAACAGCGCAGTATCATGTAATTCGTGATGCTCTCGTCCTGCTTCTCCTCTAAGGTCATTTATGGGGTTTCCAGTGACGTGTTGGCTGATGGATGCGGGTCAAAAGGTCAGCCAATTTACCCGTTGTCATGGCAGCACAGAGGCTTCAACCACAGTGCTGGATGACAAGCAGACACATGGGTTCACTGCAGATGCGGGAGGTCGGAGGTCAATCATACATTGGTAGGTGAGATGTTCTGCAGTGTCACATGCTAAAACTATTTCATACTATTTAATTCTATAAAACTGTATAAGCCACTTAAATAGTGTTTGGTCTGCTAATTGCAGGCTGTGAGCAGGAATCATACCATCTGAAAAGAGCTGGGTGTTTGTTTTGTGTTTCTCTGAACATTAGTTTTCTGTGTGTTGATGTCTGACAGCAGCTTCATCTTTCAGCTTTTTCTCTCATACTGATGGAACAAAGTCATTTGTTGTTGGTTAAATCACTTTTATTGTCGAGACATCGTTAGCTCGGTGGGATGCAGATGCAGTGATGGTGAGAGTGAAAATGTTTTGTTTAGGTTTGTCTTTTGCCTGTGGTTCTCTTTTTCTCTCTTACACACACACACACACACACACACACAAACACGGTGTTGCTTCTTCCTGAGGCAAATCCCATCCCATCACCTCCTACAAACACAGAATTTTAGTCTTTATCTACATTCTTTGTCTCGTTTTGTTTCTTGTCTCTTACTGTTTCCCCCTTCTTTTCAATATAACTCTCCTAAAGAATAACTGATATAAAAATCAAACTGATCATTATTTCTTCACTGCAAGGTCATTGCGAACTCCTATTAAAAAATTAACAAAATCTAGTGTCAGTAAAAAAAGTTCAAATTCAGTAACATGTTTGAAACATGTTTTCTATTTTCATCAACTTTAAATTTATTTGATCAAAAAAATTGTGATTTTGTATAATGCTGACGTTTAAAGGAACCGTATGTAAGAAACGGCCAAAACTGGTACTGCAATCAATTTCAAAATACTGTTGAGCGGTGTCTCCCCTCGCCTAGAGGTTGCCAGATAAGCTGCAGGATCCAGGATGACGAGTCACCATTTAAATTTCCCAAACAATTTAGTACATTTTTAATTCGATGACCCACCTCCTCCGTATGCGCTAACGTTACTATGCATGAACATGCACAACTTTGTTCGACTGTAGTGAATATTTGAAATGGCCATTTTTAAATGCAAGTAAATTATGAATCTTACCTGTCCAGGAGAAAATTTGCAATATTGAAGTTTGTTTTCAAGTTCTTCTCTGCTTTTATCCGTCTCCATTGTTCAAATGCTTCTCCAGTGCAAACCCTCACCTTATTTCGCACATTGTCACGCTGTATTTCAGATTCATAGCGAGGTCTTTTAGGTTTCGTACTCGAAATGTTAGATATTTTTTTAGTAGCTGCTACAGCCGCGTCACTTAATGAAGATCAGGCATCCTGGATGGAGAAACACTACTGACTTCGTGATTGGGAGACAGATGGAGGGTGGCACTTCCGGCCGAAACAGAACATGACAACATAAACATCAGCTGAGGGCTTCAAACGCGCTTCTTAAACGAGAATATCCAGACTGAAGGACATGAGCACTTGAAATTAACATGTTTTCTTAATAACTGTTGAACAGAGACATTTTATGATTATTACTATACATTTCTTAAATACGGTTCCTTTAAATGACCTGTTTTCTGTATGCTTTAAAATGTGATTTATTAATGAGATCAAAGCTGAATTTTCAGGATCCTTAGTAATGTTGCATAATGCTTCAGAAATCATTCTAATGTGCTTTCCTCTTCTTCTTCTTCTAATTATTATTATCCTGGTTATTGTCATTATTATAAATGTTGAAAACAGTTATGCTGCTTCATATTTTTGTGGAAACCATGATGCAATTTTTGAGGATAATTATTTTCTATGATGAATAAGTTAAAAAAGAGCATGTTTCAAATTGATGTAAAATGTGTCTTTTGTAATATTACAAATGTCTTTAATGTAATGTAAAATTTTGATGCAGCCTTGCTAAAAAAAAAAGTTTAATAAAAAAAATTAAATGAAATCATAACACTTAAATATGCTTAAATACATATAAAACAAAATCCATAGACGAAGTTTACACAAAATTTTGATAATCTTTCAATCTTCCTTTATTATGATGAGAGTTTTGTTGCGCTAGTAAAAAGTACTATACATATAACTACTATACATCTAGTACAATATGAGCAAAATTTTACTTTTTTTTAATGTAAGTAAATAAAAGTAAAGGCCACCTAACATAAAGTGTGTCTGAAAATTGCCAATAGTGCATGATGATGATCAAAGAATCCATTTTGTTGGCTTTTTTAGCTTAAACTATGATTCCATTTAGTAACGAGAAATATTACAACGTGTAGTAAACAGTTTGCACTACAAACCAGTGTGTTCATAATTAAGACAATACATGAAAATAATTTGGTAAGACACACCAATTTGCAATGAGCAGTGAATTGAGTGGAATAGCTGGAAGCGAATGAGACCAGAAGCAAGCCTCATTAAATGTACAAATGGCCACACCCATTTTTATGAGAGGGGGATTTTTTCATTTGTCTCCATGAAACAAGGTCTGTGGTAGTTTGTAATTAGTGTATGATGGCCAGCACGGCCGGATCAATGCACAGGCTATATGGCTTCAGCCTAGGGGCCCCCGCCTCCCAGGGGGCCCCCAATTGGTCAAAAGAAAGAAAAAACTTAATATCCATTGTATTAAAATAAACATTTAAAGGCAAATCCGCCTTCAGTATATAAACGTCAGGCACACGTCACTCATGCCACAGTTGAACAACAATATTAGGTATTCCCCTGTAGCCTAGGGGCCCCTGGCCATGTTAATTCGGCCCTGATGGCCAGTTTTCTTCTGTGACTGTTTACAAGTCGGTAGTGTACAATCTGTAAGTTGTGTAGTCTATTCCAGCCTTCAATAATGTCCTGTTCCTGTTCTGAACTCTATTATCATGCCATTAATTATACCGTTCATGTCCTGCAGGTTTTAGGGTTCAGTGTGGAAGTGATTTTTTTTTTGTTAAATAATTTGTAATGGTTTTTGAGATGGTGAATGTCACTGCAGTCATAACCGCCTCTCATCTCTCATTCGGCCCTTGTCACACAGTCCTCCTGTGCCCTATGGCCCTCTCGTCTCGCTCGGCCTCATTTTCTGGAAGATATAACCAGCAGGGGGTGTTTGAAGAGGCTTCATCTGTTTCACCAGTGTTATTTGGCATCTTAATATAATGTGCTTGTCTCTGTCCAAGACTCATCAAAGAGAAAATCAAAACAGCTCGCTTTTATCTCTGTCCGGGTGTCTCAGAAAGACACGGAACGGTTTGCATTTATGTAAATGAAAGTCTGTCTGTCTGCTTGCGTGTATGCCTGTGCGTCTGCATCGAACGTTCATCAAAGACCATCTCAAACCAATTCGCCGGGGGGGTGAAAAAGAATCTGGGAATGATAAAAACTTCATTAGTGGCTGCTCTTGTTTTATCAAAGCTGGCTGTGTGTTTGTGTGTTCACTTCCTCCCTGTGATGCTGAAATGCATGTTGCCTTCCTCCAAAGGAAACAATACATATTCTGCAGCATATAATGAACTCCGGTTCAACTCCATGAATGCACGCAAACGCTGGATTTAATAATGCAAGTTATCTCAGAATACACAGCCGTTTTAGGAGGCAGAAAGTGCCTTGGCTCAGTGGTTTGGGGTCTTTTGTTAATGACTTCAGTATAGACTGAAGGAAATGGTACTTTACTGATTGGCCAGCTGTGTATTACAATGACCACTAAAC
Source organism: Enteromius unitaeniatus (assembly GCA_032359435.1). Classification (NCBI taxonomy): domain Eukaryota; kingdom Metazoa; phylum Chordata; class Actinopteri; order Cypriniformes; family Cyprinidae; genus Enteromius; species Enteromius unitaeniatus. The sequence continues at coordinate 18,691,475 of JAUMHI010000063.1, forward strand.
TTGGTTAGAATGTGCTTTTTCTTCGGTGCATAATAAAAAGTTTGTTTTTGTTCTATTTGATTGATTTTATGTATTAGTTTGTGTTATTTTTGTGTGTTTTATATCATTCTTTGCTTTGATTTTATTTAGTATTTTATTTTTTGCTTTGGTCTATGTATTATGTATGTTTCGTTTTCTTTATAATTTAATATTTTATTTTTATTATATTTTCATGTAATTTTTGTAACATTTAAAAAACAACAACATTGTTTTATATATTTTATTTAATGAGTTTTTTCATTTAAGTTATTTTTATTATTAAATATTTTATGGTATGTTTTTTTTTTCTTTCAACTAATTTTTACTATTCTTATTGCTGTATTGCAAGTAGCTATACAGACCTGCATCATGGTAAGCTTGTAAGCAGCACTCACATTTTCTTCATACCGTAAGTCTACTTTTAACAGCATTATGTTTTTCATAGATTAATGAATCACGTACATCCTGCACGCTGTAGTATTCTGAAAGCCAGAGAAAATTTGCACCAGGGTTCAGTCTGTCCTGCAACTGAAAACTTCACAGAACACAGAGGGGACAATTAGAGAGTGATAAAGTGGAAACGAAGAAGCATGCAAAACATTGTGTGTGCATCTGAAAGAGAGGACGCACTGCAGTGTGAACGGAGCATAACTAACAAGCTATTTGAAACATTCCTCCTGTCTGGATTATCCTGATGTTCAAATTAAATTATGTTTACTGGAGCGTCCCAGACGGCGCAGAGAATCTGCATAAGAGAGAAGCCTCTTTTGACTGTTCCTCTCCTCATCAATATTCAAACTCACTGTCTTTTTCCTCTCACACAGACGAGGCTACGACAGCGATGCTCGCGGCCAAGCACACGTCAGGATTGTGGCTGCACGCTGGAGTGAGTTTAAAAAACAAAAACACACTTTCCCCACGCTCTTCAAGTGTTCATTGACTCTACTGTAAAATCAGATTCCATGGTTATGCTTGCAAAAAAAAAACAACCTATCTGTATTTCTAAGTTAATACTCAAATTTCAGACATACAAGGCCATGAAAAAAAAAAACCCACACACACACAAGCAATGCTCAAAGACCCATGTCTGAACTTTTAAGGGAGTAGTTCAAACAAAAATGAGAATTGTCATTATTTACTTTCGTATCATTCTAACTGATGACTTTTATTCTGTATTTAATTTTTATATAAAGCAAAAAAGTACCATAGAGGCCCGTGAAAAGAGTCCACAACGTACCATTCAAAGTATTTCATGCTTCGGATGTATTTATTTGATCATAAATACAGTAAAACCAGTAAAATATTACAACAATTAAACATCATTTTTTCAAAAACATATTTTTAACATTTATTCCTGTGATGCAAACCTGAATTTTGTCATTTTGTGTCATTTTTTTAGTCACCGTTTCACTGCTTCATGTTTTTCCATCAACAGTAAGTTTTAAAAATAACATTCATTTGAAGTAGGAATCTTTTGTAACATTTTGACTTATAACCATTGCTAAATAAACCAATTATTTTCCATGTTTAAAAAAATAAAAGTAAACTAAAATACTGACCCCCAGCTGTCACAAACTCAAAGATTGCACAGAGGCAGATATCCACAAAACTCAGGATTTCTTCAGGGATAATCAGAAACAAGTTCAGTATTCAACGGAACGTCAAACAGGAAATCTTCAGAACATTAACATTCAGAACAGTCTTATCTGAATCCCAGGTTTCGGAGGTGGATAAAGTTGCAGTGGAGGAATCCCAGGAAGCAGGTCTTTGAGTCCTCAAGGAGAAGGTGATAACATTGAGACCAGACACAGAAGGATATGAGGAGCGTCATATGCAGTAGTGGTGATAGGGAACAGGTGTGTGTAATTAGAAGTCTGGCGACTGAGAGCAGATGAATGGGGCTGGTGCATTGGAATCCAAAGGGGGCGTGGCTGATGGCTCTGTGACACAAGCTTTTGAATGATAGTTTATTTATATAATTTGTGACCAAATTTTACTTTTGAGTCAGATTTTATTAATAATTCTGTTGATCCGGTTCCCAAACTAATCTTTGAATCATTCATCAATTGGACTGATTTGGTTTTTGAACTCAAATAATTCAGTGATATTATCATCTGACACGCAAAGCTGTCTTATTACTTAAAAAGGCTTAAAATATAGTATGCACATCATGCGAGATGATTTTTAAGTTGAAAGCTTCTTTTTCCTTCCAATTATTGTTATTGCATGTTAAAAAACCAGCTAGTTTCAAAATCTTCTTTTGAATTCCAGAGAGTCTTACGATCTCAGAGCGAGGGGCATTAGTTTGAGCAAATGACTGTATTTTTATTTTAAGATAAACTACTTCTTCAATCACACATGACCATTGTGAATCACAAGGTTTAGAGTACTATATAAGAGTACTCAGGAGAGTTGAGACGCCAGCCACTGGCTTTCTGCACACCTCGACGCCTGCATTAGCACACTGATTGAAATGGATGACTAGTGTGTACGGGACAGTTGTTCAGGACCTTGAATAAGTATATGGCCAGTGGGCAGATGTATAATGGAAGTTGAGTGCCGTGGCTCATTTTCTCCGCACCAGAAGCCATAACACAGACATCTTTAGCATTCCTCATGTTGCTCTCGTGTGATCTGCGTCCGAGTTTGCAAGCACAATGAGAACTTTTTGAAATGAGAGTTTGATGGTGTTTCTTGTTAGGAGCTGTGACAACAAGATAAGAAAAACAGCCTGCGGAAACTTTGATGCATGGTGGCAAAACCATTGTAACTTATGCACTTTGCAACTTAACTGAGCTGACCAAGGCTTTGTCTTTCAACGACCTTTTAATGAGCAGAATATCAATACAGCTGATGTTTAACTCTTTAGAAAGTTATTCTTCAGCTTAATTGTAGGCATTGCCTTACACTGCATTCAAGTCCTCTTGGCAAAATTCTGTATGAACTGTATAAGCTTTAAGTAACAGAATAGTTTATTCAAAAACTATTAAAATGTGTGTAAAATGTATTCATCTCAGACCATCCAAGATGTAGATGAGTTTGTTTCTTCATTAGTACAGATTTGGAGAAAATTTAGGATTACATCAATTGCTCACCATACACTCTCTGCAGTGAATGGGTGCCGTCAGAATGAGAGTCCAAACAGCTGATAAACACATCACGATAATCCACACCCAATCCACACCACTCCAATCCATAAAAAAAGTGTAAAAAGCTAAAATTATAGATTTATTTCTAACAAACTAAAATACCTTTATAAGAATTATTTAATTAATTTATTTAGAATTTACAGAGATCCAGCACCGTTTACAAGCCAAAATGATTCAAAACAAACATTTTGGTGCATTTGGATGTGTTTGGGCAGCAGGAGGGAGTGTTACTATGGATTAAGGACTCATATTTTAGCCAGAAGCAATGGTTTAAAGTTAAAACACCTTAATGATTGATTTGTTTGTACAAATACTCGTCTTTTTGCTTCACAAGATGTTAGCTGATGTACTGGAGTGATATGGGTTACTTGTGTATTGCTGTAATGTCTTTATCAGCTGTTTGGACTTTCATTCTGACGGCATCCATTCACTGCAGTGAACTCATTGGATAGCAGCTGATGTAATGCTAAATTTGACCAAATCTCTTCTGATGAAGAATCAAACTCATCTACATCTTGGATGGACTGAGGGATTTTCATATTTCTTTCTCTCTCTATCTGTTACCCTAACAAAGCCAGAAAGCTTTCCAGCAGCACTTTAACAAAATCAAGAGCAAAGAATGCACATTAGGTGTGTAATTGAATCTTTATTTGTGTATTTTCTCATCAGCCACAGAGAATGAGGAGGAATGTTGTCTGTCTCTTCATAAACTGACTAAATGAGTAGTGTATTTTGGCAAGCTTCATTGCTACAATTCATTAAAAGTACATCAAATGAGTACAACAATCACATTTTAAAACTTATGATTGATGCTAATTTGCTTCTGACATAATTCTTTAATTTTTCATATTCAGTGCTTGAAGGAAATGCAGTGCTCATTATGCCTTTATGGTCTTGTTTATTCGTGCTTAACTTGTAAATACAATTATTGTGACGTGACTTGAATGCACCATTCATCAAGTTCTCATTTTGCTAATTTATTTGCTTCAATCAGGACTTTTGTGTCTTGTAATGTGAAGGGCTTCAGACCTTTTACATGGAGGAGCAGCTTGAAGATGAACACAGATGATGATAGTTGTCTTTATATTTCAAAAGCATGCTGCTAAGTTTGGGTTCAGAAGTTTATAATTTTTTTAAAAGAAATTTACACTTTTGTTTAGCAAGGATGCATTAAATTGAAAATAATGCAATAAAATTAAAAATATAAAATGCTACTTGGGTTGTAACTGAAGTAAAATAATCAAATAATTAATTATTTAAATTATTAAATAATTAAAAGATTTATATTATTTTATTTACCTAAAAAAATCTGGTAACACTAACTCTCATTAGTATATTAGTGCACTCTTTAATTAATATCTGCTAACTGCTAATTGTGGTAGTCTCCCAAAAGAGGCTCTACTGACTACAGTCTACTAATACTCTGCTAGCACTCTACTGACAGTTAGTAGATATGTAGGTGCAATGTTACTTATAATCAACAGAATACGTTAAAGGGACCATCTTACTGACCCCAAACCTTTGAACTGTATCGTACTTTAAATATTCTTAGTCCTAAAAGTGGTTCTTGCACAGAAGGGCAGATCTACTCTTGTTCTGCAGTTCCAGAGGAGGAAAAATATCTTCTTTTGAGCCTCAGTAAAGAAATAACTTAACGATGAGATAATTTATATTTTTGGGGTTGGAACTGTCCCTTTGGCCCTAGCTTGCTTCAGGAGATTGTTCCTTACATGTACTTCAAGGTACTTCAAATGGAAAAGTGTCAGCTGAATGAATGATAACGGTGCAAGTTGATGCACGTCTCTCACGTTACCCATAAACCTCCCCCTCAGTTAAATCCATCGATTCTGCTTGTAAGCACAACTCAAAAAAATCATTACCATCTTCATGACGGGTGATATTTTCGGGAGAGAAATGTTCCCGCTCATCAGCGTTACTGTCGCATGTACCCTTTTGTCCTTGAGAGACAAAGCGGGCCTGACATCACAATAGAGTGATTGATGAGTCGAGAACGGGGTGTTTGTCAATTCCTCATGACTTTTGCCGAAATATAACGGCTCCTTCCAATGAGGATGGATTGGATATTCATTCTCATTTTACTGCTTTAACAACTCATGATAATTTGTGGCCTCACATTTAGCTGTTCGACAGCACGCTTGTTTGATGTAATGGCCTAACAGACCATGTAATGGATTACTACCATATCTCTCCAGGAGAATGTGGCAGCGGTTCAAACACCCGTCTGTCTCTCTTTGATGAGATACAAAGTCGTGTTTCAAACTTATTTGCTTTTTAGAAACTTAAATTTGTGGACAGGGGTCAAAGGTCAAGCTGGTGTTCTCCACTACTGTAGGATGTAACCGTAAACTGCTTTTAAAGCCTATTTTCTTTATACCTTTTTTGCATATGTAACTCAGAATAATGTTTTTGTTTTTATTCTAAAAACGGTAACATTTGTTTTTAGTACACAGCGCAGCTACATGTGCCATAGTGTATGTTACTGATTAGAACCATTAGTGACATTTTCATTTTCTAAAATCTGTTTTTATTTATTGAGTAAAAATGTTGAACCTTTGCATGGTAGATTCAACATTTTGTTGAGCAAAAGTTTTTCTCTTCTGAAGACCAGTTATTTTATTTTATTTCGGCTATGCAAATAATTTAATATTTTAGTTCTTTTTATTTATTTTTTACATCTATTTTGCTCTTCAATGTATGTGCATGTGGGTCATTTTACAGCAGCATTTTAAATATTTTTTTAAATAATCTTTATTTATTTATTTTTTTTTACATACAATACTTTGTAACTGGATTTTAGTTTACAAATATATATTTTTATGTATTTTTCTCTTAGTTGTAAATATCATGTGAATAGATTACTTTACATCTCAGCTTGCTATTTTTTTTAAATACATACAATACTTTGGCAACTTAATTTTAGTCTACAAATATTATAGAGTTATTGCTTAATTGTAAATATTTACAAGTGAACCAATCGTTTGTTTGCAGCATTTGAAAAAATAAATTAGTAACAAAATATTTATGTATTTTGTTTTTAATTGTAAATATTTTAATGAAATATTATGAAAAATATTTTGCTGCAGCCTTTAATTTCTGTATTCCAAAAAGTAATTACAAACTTAATTTTATTTGCTTGCTTTCTTTGTAAATTGCGTTTTTAAAAACTCACTTTTGTGTATAATTTGCAAAGACCTAGATGAACAAAAACCAAGTTTACGTCAGGATATAATTTATCCATAATTTACAGAAAATGGTAGTCCATAATATTACCTGAATTAACTTAAGAGTACATAGAGCACAGCGAGTTTCATGCTTTCTGTTCTGTTTTTAAATTGCATATATTATTTATGACTGTACATTTCCCGTTAATAATCTGTGTGATGAAATATAGAAGAGCTTATTTACATCCCGCATCGCTCCTCTGCAGGAGAACACGCATATAGAGTCAGGACAAGCCGTAAATGCGCTGGATATGAGAAATGTGGTAATCTGCTCTTGACAAATAGTGAGATTAACCTCCTACATCATGCTGAGCCAAATATGTGCACTTGAAATGCAGATGTATTTTTAATAAGGGGCCGGAAGCTTAAGTCAGCATTCAGGATGACCTCCTGATTCATTATGTGAAGCTGGTAACTTTAGCTAGGTTTGGATATATATTTATATTACACTTTTATCCTTTGATCCAGTGGCCTCGTCTCATTTTGGGTTTGATTGCAGAGACTTTTGTGACATTTAAAGTTCTTTCTCACACAGACAGAGCAGAAGGTAATGGATCGCTCAGATTTATGAGATTTCCAGCGGATTTGAGGAACGTCTTGCAACTTGAGAACTACATCAGGGTTAATAACTCCACGAGGATCCCTGTAGGATCAATTATTCTGACAGATGTAGGAGAATCAGGGATTTTCATGTGTATCACAGGAACAAATACTAAATATGTGTAGCAGCTCTTTTCATTTCATTTCTGTCATGGAGACAGAATTAACTCGGTTTACTTAAGGAATAGTTCACCCAAAAATGAAAATTTTATAAAAGTTTACTCATCCTCAGGCGATCCCAGATGTATATGAGTTTGTTTCTTCATCAGATATGGAGTTTAGCCTATATCACTTGCTCACTAATGAATCATCTGGAGTGAATGGGTGCCATCAGAATGCAACAGCTAATAAAAATATCACAATAATACACAAATTATCAGTGAAGGTTTTTTGAAGGCTTCAGCAAAAGCATGTTAGTTAGAAACAAATTCATCATTGAGACATTGTAACTTCTAAACCAGAACTTCTGGCCAAAATATTAGTCCATAATCCATAATAACAGTTTATAAGATGCACTGATGGTATCTGTTCAGATTAAGAAGATGAACTCATCTCAGTGACCTGAGTGTGGGTACATTTTCAGCAGATTTTCATTTTTGGGTGAACTGTTTCTTGAATAGAAGATCCTGGATGCTGGTTTCCTTTCCACAGTCTGCAGTCCGTAACTTTTTTGTATTCAAAATGTACATATTTATGTAATAAGTGAGCACACCATGAATTTTTTTTTCTAAACTGTATTTTTGGCTTGTCCTGAATCACTATAACTAGTGTTTATATTCATGCTATTTAGACTGGTTCGGGGTAGATAGCGCTGCAGAGTAGCTGGACCTTCATGATTGATCATAGATCGGGCTACAATGTTCTTCCGTTCTGTGTATTAACTGCCAAAAGTTACGGACTACAGCTTTATTGTTAACCAAAGTTTAACAGCATACGCTATTGAAATAATAACAAATATAGATAGATTTGAAAAAGACACATTAGCAATGGAGATGCATGAAGATGCTCTGTAGGATGAACCTGGCCTTCAGCCTCCACATCCAGGTCAAATGCTTTTTCAAAGAGCGTGCTCATGGAGTTTAAGGAGATCTGACTGACTGCTCATGTTTTTCATTTGTTCAAATTTATTTCAAATTCAAATTCAAATTTATTTGTATAGCGCTTTTCATGATACAAATCATTGCAAAGCAGCTTTACACCAAAGTAAAGTTTACA
>JAUMHI010000063.1:18699798-18717443 GCA_032359435.1 Enteromius unitaeniatus
GCCAAATGTGAAAAAGCCCTACCTCCTTTAGTTGACTTTGCTATTCTTGGTACTACTAACAGTCTAGAGTTTTGAGATCTTAGGGATCGTGATGGATTGTAGCGTGTATCTTTTGAATTTGTATCTATTCAAAAGAGTTTGTCTTTGCAATCTGTTAACTAGCTAAATACAGACAGGTTGTATGATATGATCATCCAAATGAATCGTACCTCCTCTAGAGGAATCAAGTGTGTGTGTTTTTTGTCCAGATGAGTGTCTCAGTTACACCAGATGTTTGGACAGACCTGCTGGTCACCTGTTTGTCCTTTTATACTCTGTCTGTTTCTATAACAGCTGCTTGGTTTCGGCTGTACATGCAGCTGACAGAAATCAAGAGGATGTTGAAGAATATGGTCTTTAACTGATCTCTATTATGATTGGTTTTGTCCACCGGCATGTTTCAAAGTTGCTAAATACTGAATAATCATTGATGTTTTAATGTAGGTGGTCATATATTATTATGATGTTACATCATAAATCTGGGATTTTGTTGCTCTCACTAAACTGAGTAAGCTATCTGCTAATTTTCTGCTTGTTAAGTGTTTAAAGTAAGGATATTACAAAAATCCCTGAAACCTAAGCACCTTTTCTATTTTTCCCAGCTTGTTTGTGAAACGTGGGTGTTAAATACCCAAGTCATTAAAGCAGTGTCTAATTAGCCATTTGTCTATTTGTTAACCTTGACCAATTAGCCTGTGGTGCCTTGATTAAAGTTGTTTCATTTTGAAGATTTTTATAATAAAAATATGCACACTTATGAATGCACTGTAAAATGCTTTAAGAATTTAATTATGAAGTGTTTCGTTTGTTAATTTCTGCCTTTTTGTATTTCATATAAACTGTACATGCTTAAGAAGTGATCAACTCACAGATGGAGTATTAGACTATTGACTGTTGTTCATTGAGATCAACCAAATCTTCCTAAAGCTTTGTGAGAGAGTTTAAGTGTCGTCTTAAATGTCTATGATTTGTCTCTGTCAGGTATGTTTACTGCGTTGAGGACAGATGTGCTGGAAAAAGTGGAGGATTCAGGTCGAGCCATCAATCCACATTTGAATGTTGGCAAGACATCCAGGTCCAACATACCAAGGCCACCTGGTTACTCAAGACGGTTAGAAAATCAAATCTTCTCTACAATAATTCTCAAGTAAAGGCTACGTCAGAGTCAAAAAAAAAGTTAGGAATTTACCAAGTATTATTGCATATTAATAATGTATTATTGTTATTGTATAAACTCATAAATGACTCAAATGTACGTTTTCCTTACGGATTAATTATTATAATAGATGAATGTGTTTCTTTACAAAGCTTTCTCTAGTTACAATAATTTCCTGTAATAATGATAATAATAATAATAATTATTATTAATTTCTCTAAAATGAATTAACCATGTTAATAATACTATATATTTATATTATTAATAACTAATTATTATAAAATTGATATAATAAATATATAAATGATAAATGATATAATACGAATATTCATAATAATAATTAAAATACAATTTATTATCATGATGATTTTTGCATTAATAATAATAAATAACAATAAAAGCTCATACTTTCGTTTTTCCAGGATAAAGAAATAAAAAATGGATCAGATGTGACTTTGTACTTTTCTATATGATCTTGCAAAAAAATATTATTGTTATAATTATTATTAATAATAATATTTATTAAAAGTAGTAGTTTTAACATCGGTCAACCTAAACCGTTTCCTAGAAATGTTCATGCATATGCAATTAGTAAATAACTAACTTTTTAATCATTTTTCTTTGGAATGTGAAAGCTTCTAGTGATTGTGTTGTTTTGAAGAACAGTAGCAGAGAATCCAGTTGCGTTGGATAGATTTGCATCCCTCTTGGCTCCTCTGTTCATTTGTGTGTGTGTTCAGTCTGTGTCCAGGTGTTGTGTTTTGGCAGGCCTCGCTGAACAGATGCTATGGTGTGTGTCTCTGCATACTGTGATGCTTTCACCCTGCCCTTGAGTTAGCACATTAGCAAATTCCTGAGATCTCCTCTCAAGCTGTTTGTGTGAGTGTCCATCTAGTCCTCTGTGTGTGTGTGTGTGCCTCTTTGCTAAAGCACTCCTCTTGCAGCAATTTGCTTCATGCTATCAGGATGTTGCCGTCTGATCTGCGGTGCCGGCGGTGTGCTGACTTAATGACACACATTAGTAATATTTAGATTTAAAAAGTGTTTTCATGTAATGTGAGCATTACCATTTGATTTGCACTCACTAAACACACGGGTAAAGATGATATGCTAATATAAGTTGGAAAGCGTTTTTGGCTTATCCCACATTCACATCAACTCCAATCTGTTCAATCCACACTCATCAATTACTACTTTTTGTGGTGATGTTCATGATGCCAAAATAGATCCATGTGTGGCTTTGTTGTAATGATGACAAAATGTGTGAAATCAGTGAAATTTATTAACCTCTATATGCTTTGAATACACCAAAATCAAATAGCTTTTAAAAAAAAAACTTTTATGTATTTATTTATTTAGTATTCTTGCCATTATTTTTATTGTTATTATGTGGAACCTTTCCATTCCACAAACGGAAAAATGGTTTCTAGATTATTGCGTTTAATAATAATAAGAATTAAAAATTATAATAATAACAATAATAGTAATATAATCAATAAATAATAATAATAACAATAACAAACTTTTGTAATAGCACTAATATTAATATTTATTTACTAATGAATAATAATATAAAGCATTATTATTACATTACTTAGATTATTCAAATGATTGTTTTGAATGGTATTAGGGTTTTAATAACAATGATAAAATAATAATAATGATGATAACTATTATTATTGTTTTTGCTGCTGGTGGTATTATTATTATTAAATTAAATATTTTATATGATTTTATATGATTTATATTAAAATGATGAGAACTGAGCATTCATCAGTATTGTGACTAGACCTTGTTTGAGGTAATGTTTATAATGATTTATTATAGCTCTGCAGTTAATTAATGAAGTTAATGACCTCTGCATTATTGTGCAATGAGTTCTCAGGTGGAGATCTGTAATATATGATGGAATCCAAATGGGCAACTCTAGTGTTTTTTTCTGCAGGTACAATGAATCAGATGTAGTTATCTTTTTAAAACAGGAAGCAATGCAGGCTTCGGAAGCTGGAGTTTTACGGCTTCCAAAGCGAAGAGAAGAAAATTAAAAATCGGGTTACCAAACTCAAGTGAGATAAGTCTCCCTACTCTGCTTTGCGTGGATAGCAATTGGGTTGGCGTTTGGACGTGTGCCAGTCTGTAGGAGAAAAAACGGGCGCAGTTCATCAGAGAGGTGATTCTGCCGTGAATAAGACCATCCGTCCGTTACCAGGCAACGGTTCCGCTCGCTCCATCATCAGCGCCGGCCCGGGAGACGGGTGCAGAAACGCTGTTATTGATGGCTCCGTACGCCCGTCTAATCTCTCGGCTGACACAGAGGGTTTAAATAACCACGAGAGAAATGAGGACAGACGCCCACGCCGCTGCATGCCGCCTGTGCCCCCACTGCCAGAAGAGTCAATTAAAGTAGAGGAACTTTTGGAATGGGAGCTAAAAGTCAAAAGTGACGAGGATAGAAGCCAATTACTAACCAAATCACTCCTGTGTGCGATGTATTCCAGATGCAGAGTGCTCCTGTTGCTTCTGGAGTCCTAAGACACGGGAGGAGGTCAGGAGATGACCCACGTGTTGAATCTCGATACAGTATAAAGGCATGCTCTAGAGTAAGTGTACACTTTTCTATAGGCACATTGCTAGTTTCTGTCAACTACATGTCAACCAAATCTCATTAATTTGCAAACACATGTCTACTAACTCTCAAAATAGACTGTTAGGGTAGGTTTAGTAGAATAAGTTGAAATGCAAAGTTTCTCAGTATGTTGTATGACTGTGTACCCATCAAAATAAAGTGTTAGATGATAATAAGTAGACAGTCTACTAATACTCTAATTACTGTTAGTTGACATGTAGTTGCCAAGTGACTTACTGTTAGTAGACTGTCTAAAGTGGACTATAGAAAAAAGCGTTACCCTGAATTCCATTCTTGACTGCATTCCATGATTTAGTCCTCATTTTCTGCATCATAGAAGCACTATACATCTGTGTAGGAAAAATGTGAGACATTATATGTGCAGTCAATGTCCCTTGAAGTGATCCATTTCATTGCACCTTCACATCATTAAATGCAGGAAACCATTAAAGGCTGCAGAGGCAGCAAAAAGCATGTTAAATGGATGATCACACGCGACTCTATGTTCAAGTTTTGGTTCAAAAAACATTTGAGAAGACTGACCTCAGAATGAAATTATTGTATTGGCAATACAAGTTTAAAGGGGTCATATGATTTTACTAAAAAGAACATTATTTTGTGTATTTGTGTAATGCAATATGTTTATGTGTTTAAGTTTCAGAAAACACATTATTTCACACATACTGTACATTTTTGTTTATCTTCTAAGTCCCGCCTCCTGAAATGGGTTGATTTGTACAAAGCTCATTGTTCAAAAAAAGCAAGGTGTGCTCTGATTGGTCAGCTATCCAGTGCGTTGTGATTGGCCGAATACCTTAAGCATTTGCCTGAAATGTTACACCACTTATCACCAAATGACATCAAAACAATAAAACGCATTACAAATGAGGCAATTGTTTCATCCAGACATAATTACGGATTATCATGACTTAGTAGGGTCTTTTTATACGTCGCGTTGCATCACCCCTCATAAACATAACATGTCTGCATTTGTGATTGGAGAAAAGACCAACAACAAGCACTTCTCTTCACTGCACAAAACTTGTGTATAAATAGTAAGTTGCAGATTTTTTAAAATAAGACCACGTAACTTACTTAAAGGTTGTGAGTCAGAAGTGCCAGACTGTCCTTGCAGAGGTACACTGCTCACAATTGCTAGTCTCTGTGAACAGCCACAACTGTTCTGGAACAGTGTTGTGAATCCAACTTGACCACTGATTTCTTGTTATGTCGTGTTAGAATTGCCCCATAGTCTCTGTGCACCGCATAGACTGCTCCCAGGTTCAGTTAATAGTCCTTTGTAAATGCGCATTTGTGTTGAACTTTTCTTGTACAGTTTTTGTTCTGAACACTCCAAAGAGAAATTTGATATCATATCATACAACCCCTTTAAAATAATGCAAACGTCAATGAATAAGAGGCACTGGTTTGCAGTTGTGGGAAATTCACAATTATTAATCAATACAAGTAATTTTACACACCTAAAAGATAATTTGAGCACCCCTTATTTCTTCATTTATTCTCATTTTTTTCTGTTCACTGTCAGTATTTTTTTCAGCTCTGGCTCTTCTAAGAGGTATTACATAGCGTTTCTCGATCTCTTTATGAATGACGTTCTCACTCACTGGCATTTGGCCCCATTTTTCCACTGTTAAGATGGGCTGTTGGGTACTGCTGTCTTACTTTAACTAATCAGCTAAAATGATCTCAGTAATGCATGCTGGATGAATGCTGCAAAACTCATTATCGTTCTCGCATCACTCCTTTTGCAAACCCGGAGCCTCCTCAAGCTGCCTGAAGAAGCATGTTCATGAAGGGGAAAAATACGCCACTGTACTCATCTGAATTTCAAATTCGCCCTGTACGAATTATTTGAGGCCCAAATTCTCAATTAATTTTATCCACAGCGTATAATATATGTGCTGCATACAGCTTTTGGCGAAATACAAAAGAAATTTTGTGGTCTTGTGCATGCGAGCTTGTGCCGGTATTAGCATTTCAAATTGAGTTATGTGCTTAAACAAGCAGTTGGAGATGTTCCTGGTGCTCTTTTCAAGAGACAACAGCAATTTGTCTTGCATAACAGAAAAATGCAGCCAGACTCTTTTTTTACTCCAGCGTTTGTTTGAACACTTACAAACTTACAAAAAGTGTTCTACCATTTCAAGTGTGTAAAGATTTGGAGAAATCCTCTAAAGTAAATGGGTGCCATCAGAAAGAGAGTCCAAACAGCTAATTAAAGGATCACAATAATCCACAACACTCCAGCATATCTAGGTTTTATGAAATAAAAATCTACATGTTTGTAAGAAACAAATCCATCATTAGGACACTTTCTTCTTGACTGAATCAGGAGAGAAATATTCACTGATCAAGCGCAGTTTACAAGCAAAAACAATCCAAAACAGATCCAAGCAAAAGTGTGTGATGTGAGGGGACAAAAGTAAATGGACTTTTCCACTGGAGGAAGTGTTATTATGGACTCATATTCTAATGTAATTTATAATTGATGTATGGATTTGTTTCTTACAAGCATACAGATCTATGCTTAACGAGATGTTAATTTGATGATTGGAGTGGTGTGGATTACTTGTGGATTATTGTGATGTTTTTAACAACTGTTTAGCCTCTGATTTTGAAAACTATTGAGTCATCAGTAATGGTTATTTAAATATTATACTTTTTAATTGTATGTTCTTAAAGTTAAAAGATAAGGTGTGCAGTAATGTATAGATTATCTTCAAAGCTAACAGACGTGAACTAAGAACCACAAAAGTAATTTTTAATTCATGTCGTTTAATGCTCTGCCCTGACACCCATTATAGAAGTGGTTAATTTGGGCAAATAAAATTTCATGTCCTGTAAGATTAATAAACGTTGGGAAGATCTTCTCCGCCTACTGCAGGCCTAACGATCCTCTACACTGTCACAACATTAACGAGGCATCAAAGATGGTGTTTTAATGCCCACTCTCTGTCCTTCCTCACAGCACTCGCTGATATGATGCCATTATTGTTGTTTGTTATTAAGCAATTTTATATGAGGGAGAGAAAAAAAAATACTTTAATTGAATTTCTGTTCAAATCACAAGTGCAGTGCTGAGGGGGCTGAAATTTATGCAGATTACTCTGCATGAGGAGATGCTTCTCTCTCTCTCTCTCTCTCTCTCTCTCTCTCTCACTCACACACACACACACACACACACACAAACTCAGAGGAACTTAGTCTTGCATATGATCAAACAGGAACAGAATATTATATTCTTTACACACAGATGCACTACAGGAAAATTAAATGTATATGAACAATCCTATTCCTGCAACAGATCGCAATGTAATTTTAATGCTAAATATTTCCGAGCTTTCATGGGGTTTACACATATTAGTATTCTATTTAAAACACACAGTGTTCATATGGTAATCCTAATGCATGTATAATGCAATGGCGTGAATATTTATATTTTTCATTAAATGTTCATGTGAAATGTCATGTATATGTATGTACAGTAGCAATCTGGGGTTTTGAGGTCAAACACTCCGCTGTAGAAGCTCAGTAGAGAGTTTCGTAGAAGCTGCGAGTTTATTTGGGATGATGTTCGTCAAAAGAACTGCGGGTTTTACATTGGTTGTGTTGTTTCTTTAGCACAGCTGTATAGTTGCTGGTGTATTTTTAATGGCATACCTGTGGAAATCAGATGCTATAACTCTGTATCATCTCTTTTTTTTTTTCTAGCATAGTGATGTTTTTGTAGGCCAGAACCTAGAAATGAGCTGGCATTTTTAGCCTCCAGTTTTATAGTACCAAAATGCTTTTTTGGTTAAAGGTAAATATGCTACTTGTTTCCCTTAAAGGGATCTTATGATGTGATTTTAAAATTTTCTTTCTCTTTGGAGTGTTACAAGCTGTTATTGCATAGATAAGATCCCTGAAGTAGCAAAGATTAAAAGAGATATTCTTAATAAAATGTATGACTTATCCTTACCCCTTAAAATGGCTTGTTTAAACACAGCACACGTCACAGAGTGGGTTTATTTTCAAGCAACGCCCAAATGTTTACACAAAAACTATTATTCTCACTGTAGTGTTGTTGTCAGCGCCATGTTCTGGAGACACTGTGTGTTGTTGTGAAAGTGAAACTACTTTCGTTGTGCTTCCAAAAAAGGACAGAAATCAGTGGTCAAGTTGTATTTACAACACTGTTCCAGAACAGTTCAACCAACTTTGGCAGTGCATTTTGGAGTACCCTATGCTGGCCGTGCACAGAGACTATAAAGTGGAGCAATTATAGCTCTGCAAGGATAGTCTGGCGCTTCTGTCTCACAACCTTTAAGTAGGTTAAGTTTTCTTATTAAGTTAATCAGCTTCTTACTGTTTTAAATGCTTGTTTTGAGCAGTGAAGGGTAGTTGTGGTAAGAGGCGTAACATTTGCGCCACATGCTTGCAGTATTCAGCCAATCACAGTGCATTGGATAGCTGGCCAATCAGAGAACACCTTGCTTTTTTAGAACGATGGGTTTTGTACAAATCGACCCGTTTCAGAAAGGCGGGGCTTGGAGGAGAAACAAAAAGGTAACACTTTCTTCTAGTATTAGTAGACTGTCTGCTTAATTTCTCCTTATACTTTATTTTGATGAGTCCACAACATACAACATACTGACTATCAGAAATTTTGCAAGTTTATGTCAACATATTCTACTAACCCTAAATCTACCCCTAACAGTCTAATCTGAGAGTTATAGTTAGTAGAATCTCTAAATGGACTATCAAAATAAAGTGTAACCAACAAGAATGTACAGTATGTGGAAAATAATGTGTTTTTATGCACCTTAAACTGCACAAACACACCACGTATTACACCAAATACACAAACAACTTAAAACACACATTAATCAGCTCATGAACAGTGTAGGACTCTTTGATTTTCATTTGTTCATTCCTGTTGCGTGTCTGGCAACCCGTCAAATCTGAGACAAGGAACGCTTTCCAATATTTTGAATTTGGACTTGCGCTAACCGTTAATATCACATACTGCATAATGAAATGAAAAAGTCTGTGGTAACACAAGCTCAAGATATTTTCATACATTTTATTCCATGACAAAAATTATGTCAGCAACTTTTAATGCATGGAGCTAAGTGTTTTTCTCTAGGGATTAAAGTGAAAAAGCATGACTAGAAGTCTCCTCTCTTTGAAAACAAAAATAATATTAAATGCTTTCAATATAATCACATTCTCACTGCTTCTGTTTTGAAACCCTCTGGCATGATCACCTCATGGACTTCCATTATAAATGTATTGCTGTAAACACATTTTTCTTTGTTTGTGAACTAAAGAGAAGGTGAACTTTATAAATCCATAGAGGTGGTTTGTAAGTCGACTGGTCTATTACCCCTAAGGGATGTAGATTATAGAAAGTGTAAAGATAATATGATTGGACCATTTAAGCTGTCCTCACTTGCCCCTTTTTATGCAAATTAATTCAGAGAGCACTTACGGCTCTTCATTAAGTCGTTAGCATTGGTTTGCTGATTCACATTTTTATTTGCTGTTTGATTGCCAGTAAACATAACCTTTTCTGCACTGCAGTTGCTAATGGGGTTGTCATTTTAGTATATATAAGATTGCTGTCTATGCTTTCTACCAATTAGGTGTAAAATGGAGCTTTGTTTGTGAATAGGTGTGTGAAATTTTTCCTTTACATACTAGACTTTTGTTCAATTTGTGCCAAGAAAGGACATGTTTCCTGGAAAACAAACACAAAAAGTGTATTTGTGTGCTTTCATTGATTCTTGCAGGTTTTGAATGACCAATTGAAAACTTTTTTGTTGCACCATTTACCCTATTTGTTTTATTATTATTATTATTATTTTGAAATTTGATTATTCTTTATTGTTTAATTATAATAAAGTTATAATAAGATTATTAAAAATTATAATTCCATTATTTAATATATTATTTATTTGATCATTTTGTCAGTTTGTCAGTTTTTTTTTTTACATTTTATTTATATTTTTAATCTTATTTTTAATTATTTCTTTTTTCAATTTTAAATTATTTTTTTGTATTTATGTTGCAGTGTTTTAGCCTATTTGATTTATCATTTTCTTTTATATTATTATTTAATATTTCAAATTTATTCATTTTTTTTCTATATTTTTTTTAAGCAGGTAAGGCTTTCTACATTTTTTTTTAATTTCATTTTATAAATTGATTTTTAAATGGATTTTTTTTTTTTTTTTTTAGCATTTTTTAGTTTATTATTTAATTTTTCAATTTGAATTGATTTTGAAAGGTTTCATGCCGTATTGTTTTGTGCTGCAGAGATGTCACATAGAAACACATCCGCATGTGAAAGATTATAAGCCACAGAACATCACCAACCCAGGTATAATGCATGCAGTGCATTTTTTTGAGGAGTCTGGCAAGCTTCTGGTCCACAGAGCAAAGCTGAATGATAGTAGTGAAACAAAAGAGGAGGGAGTCCATTAGTGAGACGTCAAGAGATATATATTTCAGCCGCCTGTCTTCCTCACTTCTGCGTAGCGGTAACGAGATCTGAGACTACTTTTCCTTCTCTGTCTCTTTCTCTCAGAGCGCACATGTCTGTCTCTTTGCTCAGATAAGAGCCGGGTTTCCCCTGGACGGCGGGCGATCGGGGAGATAAACAAGCTGAGAGCAAATGGAATCTGAAGAGAACTTGTTCAGGAGGCTTTTGTGTAGGAGCACAGATGGGGAAGAGGTGTCAAAAGTGCCTCTTCACGTCTCACTGCCGGCAGAGGCAGATGAGAGGCTCAATGAAGTGATGGCCTTTACTGGTAATAAGAACAAAACACACTTTCAAGAAGAAGGTGCATAAAGAGAAACTGCTGAACTGCACACTGATGAAGTCTGGACAAAACAGAGTAGTATTTCTGATAGCAATGAGTACAGACCTGCTGCTGAGTTCAGAAAGCAGGACGGGAATTCACATACTGATAAAATGTATACCTTTAAAATGCACTGTAAGTCGCTTTGGATAAGCATACCTGCCAGATGAAAATACTGGCATGTATTTTCTAGCCTTTCAGATGCTTAACCTTTCCTGAATGTCAGGGAACATTTGGCCCTGTGGTTGAAGGCTCAGAGATGACAGGTAGGACATTTTAGAGACTTTAAATCCCAAAGTTGCTCTGCTTTTCAAGCTGCATGCTCTGCTGGCAAACGTCTACTTATAATGCACTGTAAGTTATTTTAGATAAAAGTTGCTAATGCATACACTACCAGTCTAAAGACAGGTGCATCCGATCGATCATCTCTTTTAACTTTTTTTTGTGTTGACAGTCAACATTATTATGTTACATTTAATCATTCTGTAGTCGCTTTTATTCAAACAACCTAAATGGGGACAATAGAAGTGCTATTACACATAGCAAGGACGGTTTAAATTATATAATAAATAAAAAGAAAACATATAGAATAAAAGAAGCTAGTGCTTATAAGTAAACAACATGTAGTAAATGAAAAGAGTGTAAGTCTTAAAGGGTCTTATTGTTTTTGAAAGAACAGAATTAGAATACTGCTAGAGTTAGAGGATCAAGCAAAAATGAAGAGATGTGTTTTTAGCCGATTCTTGAAGATGGCTAATGATCAAGTTGGCAACTCACGTTGATAACATTGATAATTAATAATGAAGCAGAAAATCAGCGTATTAGAATGATTTCTAAAGGATCTTGTAACACTGAAACTAAAGTAATGATGCTGAAAATTCAGCTTTGACGACAGGAATAAATTACATTTTAAAATACAAAACTTGCTTTCTAAAACATAAGAAAAATATTTCCATTCCTAAACCTCTGAGCTATGTTGTATATGGCACTGAAATTAATATAACACTGTTGCATTGTTTTTATTTCTTTAACAATTAATAGGTTTTAATAGATTAAAAAAATTTAATTATCCTGTCGAAATAAATACAGTATTGGTGCCCATAAGAAACTTCTTTAAAATAAACACTGAAATGAAAAATAAATAAAAGGATGCTGACCCACAATTTACTTTCTCACACAGGTTGTGGTACTTGCGATATGCACTAAAAAAGTGAAGTACATACTTTAGAATAAGGCCAGGGAGGCAGCATAACATTACTGGCAACATTTCAGCACAGACTTTGCCCCAGGAACACACTTATAATGCTAAAATGCTGCCTACAAAAGCAGCTCGGCAGGTTTTGGAGCAGAGCTGTTATTCCTTATATGCAATCTGCCATAGCTCAGATTGTCAAATAAAGATGCACAGAGAGTCTCTTCATGTATAGACACTTATTTGAGTATTTGTCTTTCTGCCATTGCACTGTGTGTGCGCGTGTAGCAGGAGTGCATCAGAGGTCTGGGTGCTGAACAAAGAGACGGGCTCATTAGAGTTTGATCTGTTCAGCGGAGTGACTGACTGCTCTGTCTCTTTCTCTCTCTGGCTCTTGACTGCAAGGGAATGTGGTCCTAATGATGTGATTCCTCGTCTCTGATCACCCTCTTCCTGACTCTCATTACCGCGGGGTGGCCAGACTGTCACAGTCCGCCCATGCCCACGTATGCCCACTTACTTACACACACTTCAGAGTGATTAGGACTGCAGCTTAGATGTCTGAAACCATGTGCAGTGAAACTCGCTCTTGCTTAACCCTCCATGGACTGGCCTGTGGGGAAGAAAAATCACATATGAGATCCATTTTATATCTCAATTGTTTCTCCTACATCTGGTTTTGCTCTAGGACCCAGATTTTACATTGGGTGTCCAAAGACAACCTAGCGCAATAACAACATTGTTTATTGATTATTGCTAACAGTTTGTTGCAGTTGATTATATAAATTAAATTACCAAGGCTATATTTTTAAAACTTTATATTCATATTAATTAATGTAAACTGGTCATTTTGAATGCATATACAACTTCATGTGTATTAGTTTTCTAGTTCAGTAGGATTAATCGGTCACTCGTGATACGGCGTTGCACTTAGATGATGGCAAGTTCTGGTTTAAACAAAATGTTCAGTAAGGTACATAATTATGGAGTTGCGGAAATGTATGTAGGGGCACATATTTCCTATGAGCCTGGGTTGCAAGAACCAGTCAGGAACACACCCCCAAAACAAATCTAGTTTAGAGAATATTATGCGATATTTCATACTTGAATGAAACATTATTGAGGACTTAAGTCAGTAAGTTATGATAGAGCATACACTGGGATTAGTCAGTTGATTCTGACCTGAACTTTCATAGATCTTTTTGTAAAGCTAATGACGTACAGCCGCATGTCAGTAGCTTATTCAATCTTTTTCTGGCTGATTTCATCTGCTGTGTCTCTCATTGCTCTTTCCCCACTCTCCCTCTCAATCTCTTCTTTGTCATTCTTCCACCCAGCCGTTCTTCTTTTACAGATTCTAGTCAACTGCTCATCTCGACAGCTGTCTGTCAGACCATCACTGAGGTTAATGAGGAGGGGAACCAAGCCGAAGCCTCACACACTCTTTTCCCAAGCTATCCCTCGTCAACCTGGCACTTTCATCATCTTGACATGAGGGAGAGGCCATTAGGAGAGTGACAGATGATTATGCCGACCAATCGCCAGCTGAGATTGATAGATTGTGCATGTGTGTATAGGGTTCATTCATAAGGAGCTATTATAGCAGCTATCTTCAAGGTCATGGATTTATGACTAACCATTTTTATGGTCTTCATATTACAGATGCACACATTTAACTGTCAGATGAACTAAATTCACCAATCCTCTTGTGTTGCGCATGACATGGTGAGTAAATGATAAGAGTTCATTTTTGGTTGAACGATATGTTTTCTGCATCATTTGTTAACAATTTTAATCTCATTGAAAATATACGGAAAGACAGGTGCATTCTGGAAAAGGTAGCCTGGCAGTTTAATGGGTTTTGTGTGTAGAACTGGCTAATCTCCATGCACCTCTTAAGTGGCGCGTTGTCCATCGTGAGAACAAGAGAATAATTTTGACTCATCCCAGGCACCACAAGCTCCTCAAATGAATGTTTCAAATATTCCATGATTATACGGTGTTAATGAAAGTAAAATGCAACTGTTAAACATTACATGGGTTTGCATGCGACTGATAGTAATAGAACTGTTTTCAAGCTTGGCCGTGCAAAGTTAAAACTAGGCCTTCACCTAATAGTTTCTCTGTGGACTGTTTAAGGTGGGAAGATGGGTATATGAATCTATTTTTTAATAATCCATCCAGTCTGATTATATAAAACATGTTTTTAGAACACAAATAGATTTCAATTTAGGAGTCAGTTTGTAAAAAGTGAGGTGTGCTCTGAATGGCCAGGTATCCAGTGCACTTTGATTGGCCGAATACCATACAGTAACCAATTGTAAATTGTGACAAAGAAAAGTAGGGGTGTGTTTAAACAAGCCATTGTAGGGGGGTGTGTACAAGTCAGTTTTATAAAGAATATCTCTTTGGTTTTGAAATTTTAATCTTTGCAACTTCAAGGATCTATTCTATGCACAGCATGTAACACTAAAGAGAAAGGAAATTTGAAATCACATCATATAACCGTTGCATTTCATAGTGATGAGGCACTTGTTTCTGTGTTAGTTTGTTGTGTTTGGAGAGCCTTGAAAGTCTGTTGTGTAGTTCTCACAAAGTCGCAATTTAAAACTTAGAAATCAATATATATTTAATGATGTGATGATATGATATTTATACATAGATACAGACACACACACATCATTACTGTGAAATGATATAATAAATAGACATAAATAGTGGGACATGTTATACTGTATATTTTATATCTCTTGTTTGCACTAGAAAGTAACTCATAAGCAGTTTTTTTACTTGAAAAACTACTCACCTCCCCAAAGGATCATGAAACCACTTACAGCTCAAATAACAAACATTTCTACTCAAGATTTTCTGTAACAAATACAAGCAGGCACATTTGGGCTTTTAAACCCTCCTTGCATTGTGCATGACTGTAAACAAGCTTCCCATTAGTTTTTACACTCTGAGGGACGAGTCAAAATCATTTTCTATGATAACAGACAGCAGGTTGCAGATGCCGTCCATTCACGCTGAGTTGTAAATAACCTCAGACTTTAATATGAACTCTTTGCAATACAAGTTTACCATGTTTCGCATCGACATTAATGTATAATGCGGCCCGGTGTGTATCTCTCAAGCCAGCAGAGAGGATATAGCAGACTGCATTTTCCGTTCAGGCGACATGAGAGCGTTAAGGAGATGCATTAGCGCCTGGATATTGCTCTGTGGGTGCTGTGTCATTTCAGTGTGTTAAATCATTCAGGAGAGCTATGGCTTTTACCTCCTCTGCCAGAGAAATACCCAGAATGCAGTGTGACAGTGCAGCCCCTCGGCCACGTCCTCAGATATAACTTCTGCTCTAATATCTCGCCTTGTCCAATTTCTGTGGGCACGGGGCAGGGGGCACGGGAAGGGTTATGCATACAGAACATTTCTTCTTTCTCCTCTGGATCACGCTGCAGTCGCAGTCCCTGGAGAGACACCCGTCCACTCAGAGAGCTCTGAATAATAAACTTGCACACAAATAGGGTGCTGTTAGCAAGCACTCATTTTAAGTGACTCGTCTCGGTTGCTTTGAGACTAGAACTGTGAATCAAGTACCGGATTCCTTTTTGAAATAAATACTGGAGCCAAATTAGTTTCATGACCTCATTTCTGTTAATGGTCTGTGTTATTCTACTGTTGGGATGTTGTGTAACAGTTCCCCGTTGTCATGGCGATTGATGTACATACTGTGGTAAGACCACAGAACACTAGATTGTCGGTTGTTATTATGTATTCCACTTCAGATGGTTTTACAGGTGTAAAATGTAACAAATACTAAGTGGTAATTTGTTTTACTTCATAGTGATTGTTCAACAGCATATTGAGAAGACTTATGGAAGCATGCTTTCACCATTCAATAAAAATACAAAAGGTAATGGCAACTTTTTATCGCAGTTCAGGCTTTTCTCGACCAATTCTGAGAAAAAAACCTGCATGATATAAACGCAGAATTTCTGATTTTCTTTTTTGCAGTTTGCAGTTTATGTCCCGCAAATCAGATTTTTCCCCCCTCAGAACACTCAGTTTCCATAATCATTTTTTACATTTCATTATTTATTTAATTATATATTTAATTATATGTTTGCTTGTTTTAAGAGTTTATATTTCCTAATTTTGAGTTTTCTTTCTAAAACTGTACGTTTACGGCTTGCATTTGACTTTACTCAGAACTTATATGTCACAATTCTGCATTTAAATCTCACACCTGAATTGTTTAATTGTGATATATAATTTTAGAATTGCAAGAAAAAAACGTCAAAATAAAAAACATTTGATAGTCACAAGTGGCATTTCCATTAATCTTCAAATTGCTCAGTTTTTTTTAATTAAAAAAATAGCAAATAAAAGAAAGTTAATGGAAATGTGCCAAATAGTTTTTTTTTTTTTACACTCCATGAGTGTTTGTACATGTTTAGTTTAAAACCACTTAACTTCATAGCAACACCTTGGAAGCCATCCTAAGGGAACAGGTTTTTCCCTCAGAATTCCAGACTCTTTAAAAGGAATACTTTACACCTAAGAACCTTTGAACCTATACACTTTTTAATTTTTGTTTGCCATCATTTCTGTAGTCTGCCCCTTTATTAATAATTAAGGGTTTTTTATAATGTTCATGTGTTTTCTCCACATGCTTTATGTAATACCAAGGCATTTTGGTCTTAACAAGGCAGAAACGACTTCACATTTTGGGAGGAGATGGTTTTATATCAGAATGATTGACAACTCCAGGAGGCTCTGCGTTGGACGGCGCTGTTGTTGAACCGTGTAACATGACACAAAGCTTTGTGGGTTTGTTTATCTTGTGGGGGGAGACTGCCTCATGCTTACTCTGCTAATTAAATCTCAGTAACACATCAAAGCAGGGCTAAGCTAATGTTTCCACCGGCTTACTCTTGAGGTAAGACTCAGCGCTAATTCATAATGAGGGAATTAAAAGATTATCCTAAGAAGACTACAATGATGCATTGTGTCACCAAAGTTTTATTACATATTATAAATAATGCAGGCCATTTATTTGCCATAATAATCACTGCGCTCAGGGGCGAGAGAAAAGCACTCGATGTGTGTCAGGTTTTCCTTCGAGGGGCACTTCATCACTTTTCAAACCACCATTATGAAAAAATTACCTTATAGGAAAACAGCATCATTTAGTGGTCCATCAGAGGCTGTTGAGATGCAGGATGCTGCAGCCCTGAGGCGCTGATAGAGAAGAGACGCTGCATGCTTCCATAGTCAATTCCAAACTAAACATATTTTTCTCTCGCTGAACATTTGATACTCATAACACATTTTTAATTAATGTGAGGTGCCAGGGGCCACTGAGACTTGATATAATAGTAATTGTGGCTCACTGTTTAATTGCAGCTCGACGCTAGAAACGTCAGTATACCATATAGTGCAGCACAAACAGAGTGAACTAAACCATTCTCTCGCTTTTCTCGTGAAAAGACAATAGTTTAATTACCAAAATATCTATCTATCTATCATTCTATCTATCGTTTTTTTTTAAATAAAGATTTTTGAGACGATCCGAAAAAAAAGTTTAATAATGTTTAAAATACATACATTTTGTTTTAAGAAATATTTTTTTTATATTAAAAGTTAGTATTTCCTGCTAGAATTAATTTTACGCAATGAAACCTCAAACTATTTGTACATTTCAATGTTCAGTATAAGTTTCTTCAGCAAGCTGCATGATTATAGAAATCATTCATGTCTGCTGCC
>JAUMHI010000063.1:18717543-18730693 GCA_032359435.1 Enteromius unitaeniatus
TATTTGTACATTTCAATGTTCAGTATAAGTTTCTTCAGCAAGCTGCATGATTATAGAAATCATTCATGTCTGCTGCCTCCAGATTACTTCCTAATAGAGACTACAGTGAGTGTTATACCAGTAAACCCATGGTAAACTTTCATTAGGAGTAGTTGAGAGTCTGTGCACAGATACAGTCACACAATTCTTAAAAGAAACGCACCAGTCTATCAGCATCTGGTGAATAGTGTCACCCGTGTTGGGCGTCCACGGCCGCTGGTCACATGAGGACACATGTCTTATCGCCCCACAGCAGCCCTAACTCTGAAGGTCGTCACACTTATCTACTTGCTGTCGTGGGAAAAAAAATCCTGCTTAGATCAAACCTAAGGTGAGAAACCAGCCTACTGGCCGAATAAATGTATAATGTAAGATCAAACGCATGCTAATCTCCTTTGACTTAGAAATGAAGGGATGGGTTGAGGTTTTTAATCAATTCTGGCTAGAAAAATGCCAAAAATGAGCGTTAAAGATCCCATGAAGAAGTCATTCTGCCAAGCTCTGAAGACTAATGGTGTCTTACTAGTTCTAGTAGTGACCTCAAGATGGCAGTGTGGTGTTTAAAACTGTTTAGCTGAGCTATGCAGTGAAGTACATTTATCTGACTTTTTCTAAGCTATTGAATTGCTCTGTATGTAACCCAAACAGGTTCAGTGCTCAGAAAATGGTTGAAAAAGGAAGGTTACTGAAGGTCAAATGATGTTGTTTTCATTGATTATAATGAGCAGCATATGAAAAACATCCGGAAGGAAGAAGCGGTGCCGGAGTGCTTTTATCGAGGGCTATGGGCTGATTTACTCCCTCATACGCCCAGCAGCACCTGAAACTCACCAGAGGTGAAATAAGAATGTCATAAATTTTCATGAACATCATAACAAAGTCGTTTGGTCACACCCTAAAAAAGATTATACGGGATAGAAATGGATGTTGTCTGGAGTGCAGAAGTGTGTCCTCAAAGTCCTGGGGCTTCGGTGAAGAGATGTCTGTCAGTCTGCCAGCTCTGAAACACAGGATGAGGCCTGACACTTTTGGCAGGTCACTGTGTCATGGCTTTAGCAAGCACTCCTTTACAGATGTGACTCGATTCGTCTACCATCTTAAATATAATTTTTTTTTCAATGTCCTTCTTTTTGAGTGGATAAACAAACAATAAATCTGTTAAATTTCATTTAATTTGTTTTTATAAGCACTTTTCTGAATTGTTAGTATACTTTAATGATAAAATGATCTTGAGTCATTTTTTTAAATGATCTTCTAAAACAATTTAGTAAATAAATCTTTGTTAAAAGCAAATTTTCTTTATTGTATTTTAGTATTTTCTTAAATTACTCTTTTTAGTGAACTTTTCAAATAATTGTAATAAATATACAAATAAATTTTATTTAACAATATTAGCATTCTAATAAAATTTATTTTATTATTTTTCTTATTTAATCCAGTTTATAAATAAATAAATATAAATACATTTAATTTAATAAATAAGTGTTGATTGAAATAGACATATTTTAATACAAATATCTACATTTTTAGTATACTTATATCATCAATGTTGTTTAAAAAACACTTAATTTGGTTAAAATTGACTCAATATTTTGTCAATATGTTTTTTAACAAAATATATATATATTTTAAATATATTTTAATGTAAGTAATTTATCCATATTTTCCCTATGATTTCTGTAAATATTTTGACATCTTCTTCATTAGCTTTATTAATTTTTATTTCGACAAACATGATTCAATGGATTAGAATGTACTTTGGATCATCTCCTTGTATTAAAGGTAACACTTTTTCTCAAATATATCATTGTTTGCTTTTATCATAATCTATATTCTATTAATGTACAAGCATATCTAGATTATGTTTCTAGATTTTCAGTGTCAGGGCAGAGTGCTGTGTTAATGTGAAGAGTGAAAACACAGCCTTCCATGTCAGTGACAATGCTAGCCTGTCACAGCCTGCTGTTTGTCTTGGGTCCGTAGCTTTGTGGAGCCCAATGGGCCTCAGACTGCCAGACCCTGATCACAGCAACTTTCACACCTGTCTGATTTCCATCAGTTTCATATTTCTCTATATTTATTTAATATAATAATAGTTTATCTCCCATAGCATGCTTATCTCTCTAACCCCATACTCTCTTGCAAACAGTAGCGAGTTTGGAAATCCTTCAAAAAAGCTTCTGCTTTGGGAGTGAAAAGGTCATTATTTCCGGCTTCTTTCCCGGAGCAGTCAGCACTTGCGTTTTTTATTTTTTTGCCCCGATATTACGTTATTCTCTGCCCGCTCCGAGGCTGACACTTCTGACAATCTGACCCTCGGACTTTGGCGACCTCTTAACCTCTTCTCACTGGCAGCATGGTGGAGGTCACTGAGTGGTGAGAAAAATCTGACCGGGATGAACCAGCTTGTCAAACCGACCAATCATGTTGTCACCACAGTAACTATTACAAGGTTTGTATGTCTTTTTACTTTCAGAGGCACCATCAGGTCATCGCTGCATCGCTACTGCCTCCACAGGCAGCTGTCTACTAAAACAGCATCCTAACTGAAATGAAACCTCATAAGTAATTGATTTGCAACATGGACAGAAACTCCTGCATAGGAGACTCCACTTATTGATTTCCATAGACACTGATGTTAGCATGTTGCTTAGCTGAGGCGTAGAAATACATACAGTAGCATGCATAAACAATGGTTAAAGGGTCGCTCCATCTCAAAATTTTGTCATTAATCACTTCCAAACCCATAAAAGCTTCTTTCACCTTCGGAACACAATATAAGATGTTCTTGATGAAAACCAGGAGGCTTGTGAGTGTCCCAGTGACTGCTAAATATTTACCACTGTGAAGGTGCAGAAAAGTATGAAAAACAATGTGTATTTTATTAGCACTCTTTTTAGCATTTTTCTGGTCTCATGCATTATCTTCAATAAAGAAGTAAATAGGATGGCGTTTACCACTTATTATGCCTTAAAATGCTCTCATGACAATATTTAGCATTTTTTAATTTAAAAACTAGTTTTAAATGAGATATAATTGCCATTTTTGGGAATGTGTAACATATGTGCAGCACAATGTGTGCAAATGCTGAGAAATAGAGCGTCTTGTTAATATGGCACATTGTCGCCTAGTCAGACTAATGATTTTAAATTGTTAACCGCCCTCTGGTCATAGCTCAGAGGATTTCACAATATTTTAAAATCAGTCGTCCCGTATGAAAGCCAGAGTTAACAAATGACATTTGAATCAGCCGCTGTGATCGAGCACCATAATGGATTAAATAGCCCTGACATTTCAACACATGCGCAACATTTTACCTCTCATCTGTCACTGTTACACCACATGACCTCTGTGCTTTTAATCTCTCTCTCTGTCTCTCTCTCACTGTCTCTATATTGTGATGTCCGGCTCATTTGTATGCTGTCCTACTCTGGCTATCTTGCTGGTGGCTGGAGCCAAAGTTGTGGCATCGGATAGATTTGAATAGATATTAGAGTGAATCTCACAAAACTGTCAAGAACACGTCTGGGTCTTATTTCATAAGAAATTATGTTTTGCTTAAAGAAAATGAAGTCTATTTTAGGAGCATGATGATTTTTGTTTTGCACTGTGATATTATTACAGCACATTCCCCTCAGCTCTAAATAAAAAAGAAATAAATCTTATTCTCATTACCGTAGACCGGATTTTTTTTTTTTCCTGACAACAAAACATTATTTTTGCAATTCCATTTGTTGCAGAGAATTTCACCTTTGTCATGCAAATAATGTAAAAAAAAAAATGCCAAGAATCATTATATAACCTCAGTAGCTGCAAAAGTGTAGCATGTTTTGTAAATATATTTGAAAATGTGTATAATATAGGAACCAATCAATCAGTGAATCAATAATTGCATGAATGAATGAATCAATCAGTGAATCAATGAATTACTGCAGACCAGAGAGCATTTAGAATTTTTGTCATTTCCTTTGTTGCACAGAAATAGCACACGCACATATAAAATACTAATAATTTTGGTGCGATGTAACCTGTGAGATCCATATTGTTTATTATAAATAACATCTTGTTAATTTTATAACCTCTTGTAACTTTTTCTAGGTCTGTTTGCCATATATATCAACTATATAAACTGTATATGAAGTATCACTCATGGGAAAGGGTCCATGGTTTATGGGTCATAAACTCTTAGGGCAGGCTCATGCAAGAAGGTGAGAGGGAGAAAGAAGTCAAAATCCACCATCAACCTTCATCTGTGTTGCCTTGAAAAAGGGAGGGCAATGCCTGCTTCCCTCTCTCTTTCGTCTTGGTACAGAGAGAGGCAGGGAAGCAGCAAGGAAAGAGGAACGGAGAGGCAAGACCAGATCTGGAAGAATACCTTTGCAATAGCAGATCTGAAAGTTTCAACTGCTGCTGAATACAAATGAGGACAGACTGTGTTGTAAAGGCAGTTTCTCTCCATGAGCACACACACGCTTCACGTCACCGTGCTGGGGTTTAGTTTTCAATAACAAGTGATTATTACACGGCTGCAAATAAATAAATAAATAAATGGACATGAAATATTGATTGGATTTTAAATTAGTTTATTATGTGAGCAGAAAGAGAGAGCAGAGTGGTATGAGAGACTTGAAACTAGCACGTGTTAGAAATCATTTTGCTGGGACGATGCTCAATTATACAGTTTAGCATCAATATGCAAAAACATTTTGGAATCGAAATGATTTTTTAATAAATACCAGGTCCAAAAAATCTGTATGTGGCTCTGAGCACTTATTCTGGCTCAGTTTAGCAGTTTCTATTACATCTGAATAATTTGAGCAGTGGTCAGTGAACACATATAGTAATGGGCATACATTTCAAAATAAAAATAACTTGCAAGCTTACACCTGTCATTAAGTGTGGTTGATTATGAAAAGGTGTTAATGTGTAATTATTTTAAATATGAATACATTTGAGAGTGATGTATTTGAATTCGGTGAAGGAAAATAAATGCATGAAATGGCTGACACAAAACTCTTGTGAAAACAAAACAGTAGACTAATTTTTGTAGACTAATTGAGACATACGGTGCTGACGCTTTAATGAGGGTTCTTATGACTGCAATCAAAACATCCACATGAAATTTGATTTTAGTGCTGAAATGATTTTAATTAGGGAAATCAAGCTGTCCATAATTACAGGAGCAACAGAGGTCTCTCTCCTCTGTGTCAGAAAGCCACAGGACGCTCGATGTACGTCAGGACTTCATTAGCACAGACATGAGTTGCCAAACACAAAGAAAACAGTAAAACTCTGTTATTTATTTTCCCTTTAGAAACTTTAACAACCCCTCACACGTTGGAAGTTCACACTCTCCGGCCAGTTGTAGCCTTGTCACTGGGGGGGTATGTATTTGTTTATAAACTAGATTATAAAGTGACCCTGGACCACAAAACCATTCTTAAGTAGCACGGGTATATTTGTAGCAATAGCCAAAAATACATTGAATGGGTCAAAATGATCTTTTACTTTTCTTTTAAGCCAAAAATCCTTGGGATAAAACATAAAGATCATGTTCCATGAGGATATTTTGTAACTTTCCTACCATAAATAAATAAAAAACATTTTTAATAAGTAATATGCATTGGTAAGAACTTTATTGGTAAGATTTTATTCATTTTTAGATACGTATTTATTATTTTTTTTCCATATTCCATATTTTAACTGTATCTCTGTCCTATCCTAACAAACCATACACCAATGGGAAGCTCATTTATTTATCTTTCAGATTATGTACAAATCTCAACTGTTAAAAACCTAAATTATTTTTTTAATGATTATCGTCATTGTTGATATCAGTCAGGTGCGCATGCCCACTGCCGCTGAACTATCGCGAGACACGTTGCTATAACGACAGAGCTACACAGCTTCCTCAAGCGGTAGTTCAGGAGACCGGTGTTTATGTAAGTGCTCTTAAAAACCTGTGACATTTTGATAAAGTATGGCTGATAAAGTACGTTTTAGCTCTGGAAAACAAATACAATTCGTTCCTATTAACAGCCTTCGCCTTTGTTTCTTATAATTATTCTTAACGTCTAAATATGCAGGAAGCAGGACTAATGAGAACATATTTGGCAGGTTCCTCGCAAATTTATCTGCCTTTTCTTTCACCTTAGTGATAAATAGTGTATAATTTTGATAATACCATGTTTTTAGATATGGTAGTACCTCCTTTGACATATATTTGAGTATCATGCAAATGCCATGGTATTTTATGTCCAATGTGTGCAACAACAAAATAGCACTTCTATGGTGGTAACCATGGTATATGCATAAATATATAATCATTCAGTACTGTGATCGTATAATATAACTGCACCATGTCTTTTTGTAAAACTTTGCTGCCGTTATTCATATCATTGGCCTCTTTGTAGGTTAATTCAGTGAAATTTGTCCTATTGTGTGCTGTGCATTTCTCATTCTCAACTCTATTTTCTCAGGACACTTCAGTGGAAATTACAGCCTGTGAAGCTTACAGTCTGATCAGAGAGCACCATGAATTTAAACAACTTTGTGGTACTTCCCAGCAAGCCCAAGTCAATGAAGTTAAATGTCAGGTTTGAACAGTCTGTTCCCTTGAGTTTCTTTTCACGCTTCAGATTTTTCCCATTATTAGCATGTTACGCGTCGCGTTTGCAAGCCAAACGTGAAAAGTCTATTCATTTTTGCAGAATAACCCGATTTTGTGTGTTCAGTTGGATGAATGTTATAAGCAGAGTGACACTAATAAAACCGGGAAAAGTCAGAGTCACACTGGTTTGTGCAATTATATATGTCGCATGCAAAAAAATGCATGTGTGTTTTTCCCCCCAGGAATCTCCGGGAACTGCGTATGGAAACAGTGCAGCTGGATCAACATGCCAAGGAGATGGAGAGCAAACTGGAGGAGCTCAGACAGCGTATGAACCGGGAGAAAGAGGAGAGGGAGTGAGTAAAATATGGAAGGGAGGGACAGCTTGTTGAATTAATGAATGAGTGAGAAGATGAATAAATTAACGAGCCGAACAATGACTGTGACAGAGAGCGTTGAGATAAAAGAGGAAATGTACACAATGAAACGCCAATGAATAAAATGAAAAACGTAGGAAGAGATAGTACGTGAAGGAAAGAGAATGAGAGACTCTGAGGGTAGGTGTGGAGGCAAAGACAGAAGAACTTCAACAAATCTTTCATCCAAAATTAATATTCCATCCATGGTTTTTCACCCTTCCAAAACCTGTATGCAACCTGCATTTTTTTCTTGAGCATTTTCCATACTGTGACAGTTTACAGTGGCTATGGCTGTCAAACTCCAAACAACAACAACAACAACAACAAAATCTCCATATAGTAGTCTATATCACGCAAGACCTCCGTACATTTACATTCATTTATTTGTCAGACACTCCAAAGTGACGTTGCATTGAAGGCCCTCCTTTCTAAGTTGTAGCTCAAAAAAATGTAGTTTTAAAGCTTTATATATTTATTTTTAAATATAAACTGAAACAGTACGATCACATAGGAGCTGCTGTTTTCATTTCCTATTTGAATAACTTTTGTACTTTGTAAACTCTTTCATGTGACTTTGAAAGTATACGTTAATCTAACTTGACATTTGTCATTGAAATGCCAGTGTCAATCAAACCCAATGCATATGTGCTTTCTCAAGGGTGTGGGTCACCTAAGTTCAATGCCTTGCAGAAAGACACTGACATATAGTTAAAGGTCGCCAAAGACAACCTAAAGTTCTCAAGACACCATCTACATTAAGTTTAGACTACTACACACATCCATACAGTTGTGTTCCTTAGAATTTGTGTGGCTTGGTTTTAAAGGAATAGTTTTCATTTGAGCAAATTTCCAGACATTTACTGACCTTCAGACCAGGTGTAGATATAGTTGAGTTTGTTTCCTCATGGGAACAGATTAGAAGAAATGTAGCATTCCATCACTCTTCACAATGCAATAAATGGGTGCAGAATGCGAGATCAAGCATCTGATAAAAACATCACAATAATTCACATGTAATTGACATGACTTCAGGCCATCTATTAACATCTTGCGAAAAGCTGCATGTAAACAAATTTACCTTTAATACATTTTTACCTTCAAACCATTACTTCCTTTATCCATGAAATTGCTTTTTTTCAATATAAATTAATCTCATCTGAATCAGACAGGAAAAATGCTTTGGATCAAGCATTGTTCATTAACGAAATGGTCCAGAACAGTTCTAAAAAAAGATATATATATATATATATCAATCAGAGGATTTTTATTTGAGATGGCAACAGGGGATGGACTTTTTTACTTGAGGAAGCAAGTTGTGGATTATAAACTTGGCCAGAAGTGGTTTAAAGTTAAAATGCTTTAATAATGTATTTTTTTCTTAAATACCTGCAGCTTTTCACTTCACAAGACATAAAAATAATGGACTGGAGTGGTGTTGGTTACTTCTGGATTATTGTGTGGTTTTTATCAGCTGTTTGGACTCTCATTCTGACAGTAGCCATTCATTGCAGAGAGTGATCTAATGCTACGTTTCTCCAAATCTGTTAAACAACTTACTCACATCTTGCATGGCCCTATGGTGAGTTTAATTTTTCAGCAAAACTTCATTTTTGGTTGAATAATTCTTTTAAGGTCTGATATGGTTACATTTAAAACTTTGTTGAACAATAGCTGACTTGCGGTGTAAACATACCCTTTCACACTTAGTGTAATGTATATGTAGCCAAAGTAGAGAAGAAGAAATGGAGTGACAGAGGTGCCATTAGCTTTAAAATCTGATCGCCACATGGAGTGTGCAGCTCCTGCAGGTAATCTCGGTGATGGTTTGACTTCAGAGCGATCTGGTGTGATGGAATCAGCATAGCCATCGAGTGGAAGGAAATTGAGTCATCTCGGCTCCAGCAGCTCGGCTCTCACTGCGTCGCCATGCTTGTCTTCCCATTTCTCCCAAACAAATTAAGATTAAGTGGGACCCTATGCCAAAACGAGGAAGGCAGGAAATTAGTTTTCTGTCAAAATAAAAGAATAGGAAAAAATAACATCAGTAGTTTTTAATTTGATGTCTCTCTCTCTCTTTCTCTTCTCGTCCCGGCCCCTTTACTTCAGCTCTTCATTAATAACACTAAAATGTGACCTGTGTAGGTCCACCTCATGAATTTATAGTGGCGGCCGTTTTAGGCTTACATATAAGCTCATAAATCAACAGGGGAGGGAAACACTACAGTAATGGGGTGGATGCAGCAAATGCATCATATTCTCATATATACTCCCGAACAAATGCAAACATATACATGCAGTCGGTCAGGGTGAATTATGTTGAAATAGCATGAAGAGTAAAATTATCCATAATTTAACATATTTGTCCCTGGAAAGCGGATATATCATGAGGCGAAAAGCCAATCGGAGACAATAGCATGAAGCTATTCCTGTGATTTCATCATGTGGATGGACGGCACCAATTGCACCTGTATCCATAACACAAGGCAGCACTTTGCGATAATCGGATGAATGAATGCAGGGAGAATGCAGCTCTAGACAAGATGTCTGTGAGATCTGGGCCATGTACAGGAACTGTCATATTAAGGGATGTAAGCGGTACCATATCTAATTTACGATTGCCTCCGTACGGACGTTTTTAAATAAAACTGTTTTAGATTA
The DNA here is from genome assembly GCA_032359435.1 of Enteromius unitaeniatus. Lineage (NCBI taxonomy): Eukaryota > Metazoa > Chordata > Actinopteri > Cypriniformes > Cyprinidae > Enteromius > Enteromius unitaeniatus. Next base: position 18,727,270 of record JAUMHI010000063.1, read on the forward strand.
GCTCTTATCGGCAACCATTAATCAAAGCAGAACTTCTGTGCCGGGTGTCGTGCTGGGAATGGTTGATGTTATCTTCCTCCATGCTCAACCTGCTCGCTGTTTATTGTAGTGAAGGCAGAGGACTAAAGGGCCGCAGGTGAATTTATAAAAGTAAATGAGGGCAAATGTTCGGTGGGCAAATAAACTGTACTCACAAAGTGGAGGTCTTTGTGGAAACGTATAGTTTCTTTGAATACTTTGTTGTTGCTTGTCCCTACAGAGCTGGACATCATACACTACAGTTTAAAAGTTTGAGGCCAGTAACATTTGTTTTTAAGAAATGTAAACTTTTTTCAGCATAGGGACGCATTAAAATGGAAAAAAAAAGTGACAGTAAAGACTTTTATAATGATAGAAGTAATTTTGAATAAACATTGTAATAATATATTTCACAATTCTGACTTTTTTCTCATAATTCTCTGCAAATCTTTTTTTTTAATGAAATTGTAAATATTTATCTCACAGTTTGTTTCCTCAGAATTGTGAGTTTATAAGCAATTTTCCATTTTTGTATTGCAGTTCTGAGTTTATATCTTAGAATTTTGGATGAAATTTTTAATGATGAACAAAAAGATGTTTTCGTATTTGTATGTGGTCGAAATGAGCGTATGGTCGAATTGTAAAAATATCCATAGATAGTTTTGACTAAGACTATTTTGCCAACGTTTTGTGTATTTTATGCTTATTAAACTGTGTTATACTATTAGATAATGATTAAATTGTTAACTTGTTAAATTACAATTTTTTCAAATTAATTTATTGGGAAGACTTGTGTTTCTAGAGGTCATTTGTATCATTCTGAAATCTGATTTAACACCATGTTAGTAGTGTAACCTCTCACCTGTCCCACTGCTGTCACACAATGAACTCAAGCAGCAGAAGAGGCTGATGTCTGTGACCCTGACAGGAGATAAGTGTTTGTCCTGTTGGTTGGCACTCAGTGCGTGTGATGGTAATCCGCCAGTTGTTAGCACAACTGCCACGTTGCCTGCGCGTTTCCCCATAATGCTGACAGGCAGGCTTGAGCGCGGCTAATCCCCATCCCAAACGCCCGTCTCCATCAGACTGATAAAGGCCAGCACATAAACAGCCCTTAATGAGAGTGGACAGCATGCAGAGGAAGTGTCCTCTCTCCCTGCTGGCCCCTGACTTTCTCACTCTTTTATAATATGAGATTTTAGTGGAGTTGCTGAGCTGTGTATTTTTAGTTTGATCTATTTCCTGACTTTTCCTATTGCTTATACATATGGTTAGATATTTCAACTAATTCCCTAACCCTAAGTATTAAAGTATTACTTTTCTGAGTGATTAGATTTATTGTTTTTGCCTGGCAGAATATAACACACATATGCATATATTTTGGATTTATTTTAAACATTTTTAAGGAAAATGTTTACATATTTGGTTTCATTGATTTGTTTATTTTTTTTAAGAAAATAACTTTAATCAAGAACAATGGATTACATTTATCAGAAGTGACGCAAAACCTATTGTTACAGAAAAAATAATTTAGAATAAATGCTGTTCAAACTTTCTATTAATCGAAATACTGAAAAATCATGGTTTCCATAAAAAGATTAAAGAAATGTTACGATTTTCTTTTTCTTGAGCAGCAAATCAGCATATTAGAGTGATTTCTGAGAATCATGTGACACTGAAGACTTGAGTAATGATGCTGAAAATTCAGCTTTGCATCACAGAAATAAATTGTATTTTAATAAATATTTAATTAATAAATCATTATTTTAAATTCTAATATTATTTCACAATTTTAGTGTTTCAGTGTATATTTAATCAAATAAGTGCAGCTTTTGTGAGCATAAAAGACTTCAAATACATTAAAAACTCCCACTAGCTGTGAACTATAGCTATATAGCGCTGTAATTGTAGAATAATTTTCCTTTTTAAGTGTGGCTTAAATGTCTAGATACTTTGGGGCCCCTTTCTAATTTTGGCTTGATCTACTCAAGCATTTATAAAACTTTCACTGTCTTACCCCACAGCAAGACACTTAACCTTAAGATGCTTCCAAAGGGGCTGTCTCTAATTAGTATACGGTAAGTTGCTTTGACATGATTTGTAAATTAGTAAAAACTCCAGCTCAAATACGAGTGCGTACCCTGTTACCTCTGAGCATGTGAACCTGCTTTTATACGATGTGAGCTGAAGAATTCCACTGGTAAAATCACATGACCTGTCACCAACTACACATTCCTCTGGGATTTTGGTATGAAAACATTTCATTCCTGATTTATTTATTTATTTTTTTTTTTCAGGAGACCATCGAAACTGTTTTACTATCGACATAAAAGAAAGAGACATTTCAAGAGCACGGTTACCTCCTTACATCTTGTGAAATGATATCGTTCAGGCAGACACACATAACATACATTTCCATCCTTTGAACACACTCAGGCTTGCGGCTCTATGCCAACATGACAGCCCTCTCTAAACAAACGGCTTCCCCCGCAATCACGCCGTGAATTATTTAGGCTGTTGATTTGTTGTGGCAACCAAAACAACAAATCAGAAAACAAATGAAGTCGACCTCCATCTGTGTAACTGTATGAATTATGTAGGGCAAAACTTTCATTTAATGTTTGTGTTTGTTTTCCACTGTTTGAAATGTACTTAATTAAAAGTTAGCCATGACTTATGCACTAGATTTTAATATCAATCAATCACCTTTTTTATATAGTGCTTTTAACAATACAGATTGTGTTAAAGCACTGAACAGTATCAGATTGGGGAATAGATTGTCAGTAATGTACAATACTAGTATAGTTTTTTTTCTTTTTAAGTGACAGTACATTCTCCAAATGATTTGCACCATTAGCCATTAAAACTAGTTGCAGTTTTGTGCTGAACTGAGCAACTTTTTGTGATCTTTTCACGCAGGAAGATGGGAGCTTCTTATTGGCGTTCAGCACAGTCCGGGATACAGAGCGTCAAGACGAATAAGGAGAACGCACCTCACAGAGTAAGAGTTTTCTCAACAGACAATCTCATTTCATGCTGATACACAAATAAAGTCAGCCTGTCTCAATCAGATTCATGCCAGGGATGGTCTAAAGCCTTGGACGCACTTTCTAGAATTAACTGCATGAATGGTTGACTGGTGGTTTTGGTGATAATGTGGCGTTTGAAATATGTTGTTTCGGGCAGCTCTCTCCGGGCAAGATGAAGATTAGAGTGCTGAAGGACGAGCCTGTGCCAGGTAGGTGGACTGGAATCTGAGATGTGTTTTGGCCAGCTTGTTTTGAACTCCTTTTTTCTTCAAATTCAACAGTGGTGTAGTAAAGTCTTTATAACCTCTTTTTTTAACTACGTGTTATCACTGCACCTGCTGCGTCCAGGTTATGACAGCAAACTTCCTTGATTATTA